>NXFV01001147.1:0-23872 GCA_002803225.1 Gamarada debralockiae | reverse complement strand
AGAGAGTATGTTACAGGAGATCTGGCCCCTAAGTAGGCCGCCAGGCCAGGCACCCAGGCCAGAGTTATCATGGCCGTGACAAGAATACAGAGTACTGCTTGATTTGCATTGCTTGAATGCCCCCCTGTCACAATAAATAGGGTACTACTAAAGTAATTATAGCGCGCTATCTTCACAGTAGTAATATACTAGTTATTACTTCCTCTAAGGAGGCCAGAAAATAGCTTTAGTTAATAGAGAAGTAGCTAAAGAGGGCTAGGGATAGAGTAAAGGAGTATCAAAAGTAATATACTATTATTGCTTATAGTATTTAATAGGCCTAGATTAATATCATGTGACGGGTTGCACCAGTAAGTGGGACTTGGCAGCCTAAGGCAGCCTGCGTTTCGTCGCTGGCTAGTTGTCGCAAAGCGCAGCGTTCCCATATGGCGCTGCGGGAGGTCACATGCTCTAAGCGAGCCGCATACATATAGCTCTCACGTTCCCTTACCTTTCTAGAAATCAGACAACACTTCCCAATTCAATTCCCATGCTCTGCAACCACAGTATGTGATACTAGTTTGCTTACCACAAGATTATTGTCAAGCTTCCTTTTTCTTCTCTCTTTAGAGTATTCTCTTTGTATTATACAGTAGCTTCGGTTTGAAACACGACTCTTGCTAGCCTATCACGTATCACTATCATAGAGCTGTAACCTATGACTTTCCCATTACAGTAAGCCCACTTAGCATATCCAACAGCAACAGTGCACTAGTATTTATAAGATGTAACTATCGACCACACCCGGGTTTTGCCACCTTCTCGAGGTTTAAGACAGGAATTAATATCTTCGATTGATTCAAAACTGCGTCCTAAAGGTTATTAGCGCCACTAACCTCTGATAGTGCCTAATAAAACCATAGTCCTAGTAGCAAGAGCAGAATAAGATCCTTACTTCCCAGTAAACACTAAGGCAGGCAAGACAATGAGCTCTATCCTCAGCGTATTTGCTCCCTTAAAGTATTCCTCGGCGAAGAGTCTTCATCACGTGAGACTCTATTTCGTCGAGCTATCACAAAAAGGTCCGATCGAATCAATCGACGTGTAATTTCAATTTGACGCGAATTAAGGCTAATTCGTGCGACTTTGAATCGAATTTCCTTATTATAGTAACGCTAACCCTAACATAGACGCGCTGCTAGAGATCGCCTTTTAAGCTTACCACGTAATCAAGATCGAATATGTCGAATTTTCAAATCGAGTCTAAATTCGATTCATATCGAATCGAGCTTTTGAAAAAGGCAATTAGATTTCGATTCGGAGCTCTAATCATGCCAGGCAACATCCGTGTAACATTGGCACCTTTTTTCCCGCCGTTTAGATGCATTGTGACAATGTTGCTCTCATTCCACTTTTGAGCATGCATATCAAATCCAACCCCCTTTTTTGGGATTCTTGTTAAGCGAGCCTTACCAAATTGGCACTGCATCATAATCTACGTGCGCACCACTTATACAATAGCCGTTACTAAAGAAGTAAAAACGTGAAAAGGGAGCATTATAACTAGGTAATAAAAGTGTTTCATTTCCATTATCAAATTTGTACCCATCGCCTTGTCATGAGAGAACCGGCCTTTAGATAGTTACTATTTGCTCCGCTGGTCACATGTTCACGAGTCAAAGCCCATCAAAATCGTCCATTCAAGTCTCAAATACGTGAAATATAACTCTAATGACGCAAATGCTCTAGGCTTGTTTCCAATCCCTTCAATCTCCTACTTCTTCTCCCACGCCTCCTTAGCAAACTCCCCAACCCTTCCACTCCATTCAACCAATTTCTGACTATCAGCGAAATGATAGTGATCTACCACCTTTTTTCCGTCTTCCGTCATCGCCAGCAGAATGATGTACTCATTTTCAAACTCTCCCGCATCAGCGGTTGCTATGGCCTGCACAGATAGCACAACCTTTTTCTTGACATCATCAACCACAGAATCTGTGATCGACGCAACATAGGTGTGCATAAATCCGAGGACTTCGGTGATGAAGCTGACGTATTCATCATTGTTGCGGTCGGGACTCTTCACTGATGGCGGTCCGGCGCGGTGTACGCATGATGGGTCACAGAGAGTTCGGATTCTAGCAAAGTCGCGGTTATTATGAGCGTCGAGGAAGTCCTTGGCGGTCTTGAGGAGCTGATCGCGGAGATATAGGGTCATTTTTGCTAAGTGAAGATTACTCGATGGATTTGAGCTGATGGCGTTACAAATATTGGTGAAGTGGTCTTGTAGGTTCAGTCTTATAGTTGGTCGAGTTGGCTAAGCTGATGTGGCTTGAAAGAATTCAATAGAGAGATCGAGCAAGGTTGATGTCAGCCCAGATATGCGAGGGCGGCCCGCTAATGCACGAGCGGACATGTGAAGTTTCGAGGGTTGCTTTTCGGGTTAGTGTCAGAACTCGGCACTACGCTTGGTGGCGCGCATTGGAAGTGCCTTATACATATCATGATGAGACTCGCCAGCGCAGACGAGGCTGAAGATCACTTCGTCCTCACATCTCTAATAGCATAATATCCATCCTTCCTAGACCACTACCGAACTCTCAGTATCTTTTTGCTGGATCATGGAGAAGTTCGCTATTCCTTCTACTGGGCGCGGAGAAGTCTTGAACCGCGAGCATTCGGCCCAGATCTGGGAGGATCATCGAGAACGAATCACACAACTTTACTCAAAGGGGAATAGGTCTCTTGATAAAGTGATAACTGTGATGCAAAACGAGTATGGTTTTACAGCTACGTATGTTCTTTGCAGCTTGCCCAGGATTGGGTGGAGTAGCGTTGAGCTCTAACATCTCTCCTAGTCAACGTCAATACAAGATCAGGATATCGCTGTGGCATCTAGACAAAAATATCAAGGACAGCGAGATACGATTTATGGCCCAGACACAGGTGAAACGAGCCCTCGAAGACAAGGAAACCAACTTTCGCGTGAGAGGTCGCGATGTCGATCCGGAGAAGATATCCCGCGCAGTAAAACGGAAAAAGATATCAGATGAGGAGCTTCTTGCGATGGCGGCTGCCCGTAAGCACCTGCTGTTTCTAGTATGCATGGAATTGACGCGTCTAATTCTGGGGATTAGCGACCCCATCCGATATAAGCTATGATACCCCTTCCGTTGTCGATCCACTTTCTCCATACGCCCAGCAACCAGCAGTACAAGATCGAGACCAAATCTTAGATTCATCGCCCCACCATGTCCTCGCGTAATCATCTTGGAAAGCGTCCGAGTGGCAGAACCCAGCGTCTTTCTTGCTATCCCCTGGCTACCTACCCGCTACGCCTCTTTCAGTTGGTTGGTACGGACCAAGCACCTCAGTTGCATCTGGTTTGTTTCAAACCCCGCGGGGCATTCCTCAATGCCCTGGGTCCTTATGGAACATTGATTTTGTCGATGGAATGCTGGGTAGTAACGATATTGCTGCATACACAGACCATTCGGATATCTACGAAATTAAGTATGCGCGACTGGTTGAGATGGTCAAGGAAACGGAGGAAACTGAAAGCATTGACTACATGCAAACGATGTCTGAAGTCAACTCTCTGGTATACGACCTTATCACCCGTGATCAATCAAGGAGTGAGATGGTTGTCGAAAAAGGTTCAGCACAGTCACCTAAGTGTTACGTCTGTAGGGCTCTGGAAGAGGTCGGTAGAGAGACTATGGCTTCGAAAGTTGAATCAGAGCGTGTTCTTTTAGAGGCCATAGCTATCAGTGAGGGACGCTTCGGTGAAGAACATGACGCACCATTTCATTTTCGAGTCAGGCTGGCCCTCCTCTACGAGGATTGGTACTGCCGGGAAAATTCAATAGGCCATTTAGTACGGATCGCATTGTTGGCCTCACGAAAAGCACCAACAAGGAATGGGGCGGATCTCTTTTCTGAATTGCTCACTTCGCCAAACTCCAATGAATTCATACGCTGCGCATGGCTTCAGGGCCCAGCTTGGGAGTCATCCTTAGCCACATCCTCGCATCAACTGTCTACGCTCTCCATCCGAGGCGATACCATTCGAGATTCACCGCGCAATCTTTGGGGAATAATCGTATCCATCATAGACCGCGTTGGCTACATTACCCGCCAGGAATTTCTTGAATTTGAACCAGTTCTTGATTCTATCTTACGTCACGGTCCTGAATCAGTAGATGGATCATTATACTTTTGGAAAACAGCCTTCCTTTCAGCCATTTCAATGCTGTGGGGGCCGATATTCAATTCCAGGGATCTTATAAGCAATACTGCCATCCGAGATTCATTGTTCGGCTCGATTACTATTAAAGCAAGCCTTGAGCAGCTATGTGAAAACCCGTACCGACTGGAACAATCTGCCGGAATAGCCGTGAGTGGAGAAGGTGGTTCGAATTCGGGAAGTAGTGACGAACCTTCAACTGCTAAGGATTATGCGAGATTTGAAGACATAAGCAAGCTCAAAAGACCTCTCGAGAATCTAGACCAGCTGCGTCTGGTCTTGGCAGAACTGTCGTTAAGTGAGCTTGAGAAATCAGACCACAGCGAAGCATTTGCGTTCCTTTCCGAGACTATAAACGCATTTGAAATGTATGACACTCTGTGTAGCGCGGCGCAGCTCGGAAATTCCAACCTTATTAAGCAACTCGGAATGCATTTTGGAGACGCACACATTGATGAAGGTATTACTCTCTCAGAGCTTTTGAATCTAGATGGTGAAGTGAGAGAATGGGGGTATGGCGAAGCACCACTCTGTTTTGCTGCCAAGGCTGGCCACCAACTGACCATTGAGGCCTTAATCGATACAGGCGCAGATCCTAATGGACCAGATGAGTGCGAAGAATGTCCAATCTGGCTTGCTGCCGATGCTGGCCATGATGAAATCGTAAGTCTGTTGATAAAACGAGGTGCGAGCAGTAAGTTTGGGCCTTTCGACTCTCAGGTGTTGGCATGTATAATCAAGTCCTCAGACCAAGAGGTTCACGAGAAGTGGCTCAGAAATGTTTCTGACTATGGAGACTTGCTCAGTCTCATCTTCGCCATCGTTCTCATTGGACATACTCAAAAATACAAGCTTTTGGCGACGGTGTCTGGAATGATCAAGGAGCACAGCAAGTTAACAGAAAACAAAACGCCAAAGTTGGGTAAGCCAATGTTACGATCAATTTTGCACACCTCGGACAGACGCGATCTGCATGAATTTCTTGCAGATATAGATGACAGTGGACGAGGACTGGAACTAGTCCTCAATGCACTCACTGGGGTTCACATCGAACAACAAGCCAAGGAAATTCTGAAATCCGCTCTCTTCGGGTCGGAAACAGAATTAACAAAATGCTAGACCCGTGCGAATCTTTGGACCCAGACCGACCTGTTCTGCACACTCTTGTGTCAAGAAATGCTCCCAACGCACTCGGCGTCTTCTTGGAACTTGGTCCTAATATCGCAGCATCCGACGAGCAAGGGAACACGGCTCTTCATATAGCAGCCGCTCGAAATCGAACTGCTTGTGCTCGACAGCTTTTAAAGCATGGGATAGATGCAGATATGGAAAACATGAGTGGCGAGACCGCACTTCAGATTGCTGTTAGAGCTGGGCATACTAAATTATTGGAGGAGATCAGGATGCTTTCACAGGTGTCAACGGAGGATGAAGGAGACAGCTTGGTGGTTTGATACTCGATGTTTCTTCTGCAGGCCGAGATGGGAGGGGACAGAAAGGTCGGCCGTCGTTAAGAATGAGAGCTAGATGACACCTGGATGTTAGGTAATGGGCGGGGAAGCCTCTACTCATTAGATAGGTAGGTTTTGCATATTTTAGTTCGTATATTTTCACAAAATTCCCTAAAACACAGATCCAAGCCATTGAAGTTCAAATTCAGCCTGCACCTGAGCTCCTCTTGTTGAGGAAAGCTACTCAGCCCTGCCTATATTTCTGGTGACCAACAGCAAAGTAGTTCGGCGAAACAATATCTCCGAAAGTGTGCTTACTGACGAATGAACTTTGTCAGTACAATCGTATGCAGACGAAGCTAGAACTTCATTCGTAGACACTCGCGGGTTAAGTTGCACGTAGCCATGAGCGTGGGAATTCCTCTGATCTGGACTTCGTACAATATGCAATCAGGGGAACTGTGCCCCGCGTTGACTTGCGATCATCTGTGTGGCCTTCATCCCATCATCTCCCAAGACGCCTGCCTTCTTTAACACATCGACAGTGTTCTCGATAACCTTCACATCTACACCCTTCACCTCGGTAGCAAACCTTACGGTCTTCAACCACTCCCTCGCATCCTCTTCGCTGTAATCCAGCTCCGTGCTGATATACTTAACAGCTTCATCCTCATGGCCATTGAAGTATGCGACCCCCTTATCGATCCTTTCAAACAGATCTTCCAATCGTCCATCATTCTCCAGCTTGGTAGAAGCAACGATCTTCCAACTGCTCCAAGGTGTATAAATCTCCCCAATCCTTTTTATCTCGCCGTTATCGTAATATCGTTTCGATGTAAAGTGCTCCCACATGAAGAAATCGACTGTGCTATCGTTGACTCCTTTCCGTAACTTCTCGAATGTTTGCAGGGGAACGATTTCGAATGGTGTTGATCCTGGGGAGAGCCAGCCTTGCTTGTCTGCCAGGACGAAACCCATCACATAGCTTCCGCTGCCGATTCGTGATACGCCGATTTTGCCATTTTTGAGGTCTGCGACGCTGTTGATGGATCGTTTTGCGCCGGTGGAGATTGCCCAACCTGTGAACCTCAATTAGCACCTAGTATCTTGCAGAACTTTGGGATTGGGAATGGAAGCTGTACATAAGGGCGTCTCCACGTATGTCCCCACGATTTTGTATCCTCCATCTCCATCAATGTCATTCTTGCCCAACCCAGCAACCCATCCCTCCGTAAGACCAATTCCGACATCAATTTCTCCAGATCTTAAAGATGTAATCATATGTCCCGTGCCAGACGGGAAAGGTATCAGCTCTGCTGTGAGACCGAAGTGCTTTTGTGCGAAGTAGAGTGGGGTGGAGAAATGCTCGGGGACGAAACCAACTCGCAATAAGCTTTTGCTAGAAGACATTATGAATTGTAATAAGAACAGTTTTACAAGAATCAAATTCGAACAGAACGAATTTGGTAAAACGGGAGTGGTAATGAAGAGGGGTCGTCGTAAATAAGCTTTGATGATGACGCTTTTAAGTGGGGAACAATTCAACGAGCGGCAGCAGCCGAGTCCGCTTTCTCAACCCAAAAGACACCTCATCTCATGTCCAACTCCACACCCTCTTCTCCTCTACAAACCACCTAAATACACAAAACAATGGCATCAACAACAGCCCAACGCCGCCTCCTCCAAGAATACCGCGCCCTCACAAACAACCCTCCAGAAGGCATCACCGCCGGACCCGTCTCCGAAGATGACCTGCTGTACTGGGAAGCGCTGATTCAAGGACCAGAGGGAACGCCCTTCGAAGGAGGTATTTTTCCTGCTGAGTTGAAGTTCCCGAAGGATTATCCACTTGCGCCGCCTAGTATGCGGTTTTTGGGGGAGGTGTGGCATCCTAATGGTACGTTCCCTTCCCTTCACGCTGTCGCGTGCTTTGGGAGTTTATAGGTTTGGTGAATATGGGCTGATGATAGTATGAGGATAGTCTATCCAAGCGGCCTAGTCTGCATCTCCATCCTCCACCCACCGGGAGACGATCCAAACCATTACGAGCACGCCTCCGAACGATGGTCGCCGATCCAGAGCGTGGAGAAGATCTTGATTAGTGTGATGAGCATGTTGGCGGAGCCGAATGATGAGAGTCCGGCGAATGTGGAGGCGGCGAAGATGTGGAGGGAGCAGAGACCGGAGTATGAGAAGCGGGTTAGGGAGGGGTGTAGGAGGATGCTTGGGCTGTGAGAGCGAGGTGGGATGAAGATATGTGCAAATGGGTGGACTTTCGAATGGCGTTGATACTCATAGCGTGGACTGGGCAGGCGTTATGGCTACAGAGGCTTGTAGATGAGAGATGACTATGAGAATACGAAGCTTTACATATCATTCCCCTAGTGCTGTCGCAATGGAGTCGGTCAGTCCGCGGCAGACTCGTACTCGAATCTATGGGACTCTCAGTAAGGGACAATGTCCTTCAAGGGAATAGATTTTGGTATCAGAGCCCTGAGGTGTATGATAGACTCTCCAAGCTCCAGCCATGAGATCCAAACACAGCAGTTTGTGTATGGATGCCACGGGGTTCTATGGCAGTAGTGGACAGCTTTCTTTCTCTGTTCATGATATTCTAAGGAACTTAATGAATCTCAGGATGTTGTCCTTAGATTGACCTGTCCAAGTTGGATCACGTCTGTTGTATGCTCCGCTTATCTCTCCATGGCATCGTCTCAAAACCAAACTACCAAAAAAGTTGTTTGCTTCTCATCTTGTCCGCCAGAGACATCCCTATGATTAATTGAATGAAATCATAACTCACCAGAGAAAACTTCACCCATATCACCTCTCACACTACCTCACAACCACTACAAACACATTAGCCGTACAGACCAATCATATCATCACTCACAATATTTATACAATGAACTGCAATGCAGGAAGGGAAACCCAAACCCAAACGCTGCTAATGCTAAAATAAATTTTAATTAGCGGGTCTCATTAAATATTTTGTGAGAAAGAGAACAGAAAATGATGTTGGTTGAGAAAGTGCAAAGGGGCTGGGATGTCTGTGGCGCGTCAGGCGGCAAACGCGTCGAACATGATATTTTTGGTGCTAAAATATCTTATTTGATTAGATGAGGTTGGATTTAGGCGCTGTCGGGTGATTTTGAATGAATGGTTGGTAGGCGTTGGACGTGGGGTAGGTTTGGGAGGAAGGGAGGGACGGGGGATGTTTGGGATGAATCACAGGTGGGTTTTCTTTCAGTACATCTTTTCTGGGTATTGCCAAATGGGGTTTGAGCTATCTGGATATGGGTTTATGGAGAGCGAAAGTGCTAAGGGGTATAATGTAGCTCAAACTATTTCCTGCAACAACTTTCCATCAAGCCAAGCCTCCAACCCTTCCCCAGAACTCAAGATCTGGATCTCGGCCTTCACATTCAACATCAATATAACTTGCAACTCCCGCCTCCATTCCTGTTCCCTTCCTCCTTCTTCAAAGATCTCCTTCCCTAACATCCGCATCGCAATCCTCCTATCCCTGCTGCTCAACTTCAGTAACCCCGTCCTGTCACTCGAGTCTTGGATGATGTCGGAGCTTCGCACTCCAAGCCAGCGGATTGTTGGAACGACGAGGTTGTGGTTCTCGTGTGCGAGGGCCATGGAGCCGTATTTGTAGGTTGACATTATGCCTAAGCCATCGGGGTCGAAGTCCACTAGCGCAAAGATAGGAACTTTTGCGGGGTTCTGGGAGAGGAGGTGCAGAAACTGCCGGGTTTGGATGTCGGGGTAGCCTTTTGCCTGAAAGAGAGGTCAGCGAAAATGTGGGAGGGTGTAAAAAATGGGGGTGGCGAACGGTAATGATGATCCCCTTTCCTGCTAGTGACATCTCCCAGTATTTGTTCGTTGCCAATGTACGGAATGTTGCCTTTGAGAAGTCAGTATCAGGAGTTGATGTGGGAATTAGCCGATATGCCTCTTTCTCGATCACGAGTATCCATTTGGCATCCAATAAATGGAGACTCTTTATGTCCCTGGTATTCGGAACGAGCATACCCTGCTAATAGTCAACCACAAAGCCTCGTATGGACGGAGCTTCCAACCTCTGCTTCTGTCGAACAGTCAACGATTGATCCGTCACGTCTCGTCAATTTCAATGATCCCGCGGCCAGGCCCTTTGCAGCAGCGACCTAGTGAGACGTGAGATTTGACGTTAGAAATAGCACTTGGCGAGATGACAAACCACGTTCAGAGCATCGCGTTCCACTCCTAGGGTGTAGGCAAGATCGTCAACGTAGCGATCGACAACAGCTTGTTTCATGAATAGCTCTGGGTCCCGATAGAACATGTCCCTGCGGAGACATATTAGCATGGACTCCAAAAGCTTGAACTAACAGCTGTGGATGAATAGAATATAGGAAATTGGGCCGCGAAAATTGTTGAGATTGGATTGGGATTGAAGTAAACCTTTTGGTTGTAACAGCACCCGTAACCAAAGCTTCATGAGATAATTCGAGAATCCGCAGCAAGGCAGCTGTTCCAAGTAAGCAAGCGCCATTCTCAAATCTTCCACCACCTACTGAATTTCCATGCCTCCCTCGGTGACTTGCTTGGGAACTTGACAGTTCTCGCCTCATGGTCCGGCACGCTTTTGATAGTGCCAGTAGTGATATCCCTTGCGGTTGCTGACTGCTTCCCTCTGGTCTTGAGCTTGATCGCGATCTTCTTCCTCTCATCTAGAATACAGCCAGCAACTCTCTCGAAAATATCCTCAATCTTGGAGACGACCGCGCCAGCTTGGCAGTTGTTCACTGTCCCTAAAGAGCTGCTGGAAACTGTAGCCTGAACGGGCTCATTATGGGTTATTGTTCTGTCTGGTAAGTGTGAGAGCAAATTGTCTGACAAGGCTGGTTGTCCATCATTCAAGATGTCGGCGAGACGATCGAAGTCCATGATGAGGAAGACCGCCCATTGCTTGGCCGTATGAAACTGAAAGATGGCGAAGAAAGGTAGTCCCAAAGGAAGAGTAGAATTGATCCACGTAAATGCTCAAGTCGGCCTCAGAATTCGAACATCAGGCGAGAGGCTCGATCTTGAAATGTTGGATCAGCGACAAGATGATACCACAGAACCCGGTCCTGGAAGTTCGGAGCCTCAATTGCCCAGAAAGACGAAATGAAAAAACACCAGGTATTGCCGGCTTTAGCCGAATGCGGAAAATGATTCTTGGGCCAATAACAAAATGAAATCATAAAAACGGACTGCTTAGTCGATATCCTCCACTTCGGCTTGAAGACAGTGATTGGACCGTATTGCGGCGCACGATGGCGACAATACCCCTGACTTTCTGCAGTCAGCAGAACAACGCCCAATAATGATTGTTCTGTTCCTGAATTTTACGACATCTGTGATTTTGAAATTTTGTGCTCTGTTCGACCTTCTAAAAAATATGGTTTTCTCTGAAAAGGGCTTTGCTCGGCTTGGCGGCATAACTTTTTAGCTCCGCTGTCAAAGTGCGAGTACGGGATACGAGGACGATAAAGCTTAAACTCATCCCTCTCTTCGATTCGTCAAAAGTGACTCGCCATGTCGCTATCAAGAACGAATGGAGTTTTAAGCTCTGGCAATGGCCATGCCGTACATGCAGAGAAGAGATCAATTCGTTCACATGTTGATCGTCAGGAACCGAACACGTCGACGCGTACCGACTTCTCTCGCTGGCGATTGCTCGACGATAGGGGAAGGCAGACGTGGGAATATCTAGAGACTGATGAAGCCGTCAAGAAATGGCCTCAGTCCACAGCAGACAAGTATTTTCTGGGTCTGCCGACAGTATGTAGCCCTCTCTGCATTCATTGAATATCTGCTGAAGATTTGAAGAACCTCCCAGACCTCCCAAAAGCTAAGACTCCCCTCGATGCCGTGAAGAATGGACTCGAGTTCTTCGAACATCTACAATTGCCTCCTGGAAATTGGGGATGTGAATATGGAGGACCAATGTTCCTTATCCCAGGTCTCATTGTTACCTGGACCGTCACCGAGACTCCAATTCCAGACCACATCTCGACCGAAATTAAGAACTACCTCTTTGCACGCGCACATCCTGAAGATGGAGGATGGGGACTACACATTGAGGGGGAGAGCACTGTCTTTGGGACAGCCATGAACTACACCGCTCTGCGACTGCTTGGTGCGAGCGAGGAAGATCCACGCATGATCAAAGCGAGAGGGACGTTACACAAGATGGGAGGTGCAAGGAACGGTCCACATTGGGCGAAGTTCTGGCTCAGCGTGCTTGGTGTATGCCAGTGGGATATCGTGAACCCTTGCCCACCCGAGCTCTGGCTCCTCCCTGACTGGGTACCTTTGGCGCCATGGCGATGGTGGATTCACATGCGACAGGTCTTCCTTCCAATGTCATTCATTTGGTCAAGACGCTGGAGTGGAAAGGAGACACCAATTGTGCGCGCACTACGAAAAGAGTTGTTTGTCGAGGAATACGCTACGATCAACTGGGCTGCCCATCGAAATAGTATTTACGCCAAAGATAACTACCATCCTAAGACCTGGCTTTTGCTGGCCGTATTCTGGATTATTGTCAATATTTACGCTCCTTTCATACGAACCAAATCCTTCGCCAAGAAAGCAGAAGCCTGGGTATGGAAGCTCGTTCAGATGGAGGACAAGAACACCGATTTCTCCAATCTCGGACCGGTCAATGGACCCATGAATCTTGTTGTTTGTTACATCATGGAAGGGCCTGATTCCTACTCCGTGAAACGACACCGGGAGCGTATGGCTGATTTCATGTGGGTCAAGGATGAGGGAATGTTGATGAATGGCACGAATGGGGTTCAATGCTGGGACACTGCATTCGCTATTCAAGTGGTTATGGATGCTGGACTGGCCACGGACCCCAGATATAAGAAAATGCTCAACAAAGCACATGCATTCTTGGAAGATCAGCAAATCCGGGAGAATGTCGATGATCAGTCAATTTGCTACCGACAACAGCGTAAGGGCGCTTGGGGATTTAGCAATAAGGATCAAGGATACGCTGTCAGCGATTGTATATCAGAGGCTCTCAAGGCGATCTTGATTCTGCAACGCACCGCAGGCTTCCCAGAGCTGATTGAGGACCAACGGATCTACGATGCGATTGATACTCTTCTGACATACCAGAATCCATCTGGCGGCTGTGCTTCTTACGAACCGACTCGAGGTGGAGAGTGGTTGGAGATGTTGAATGCAGCAGAGGTGTTCGGCCGAATCATGATTGAGTATGACTACCCAGAGTGTACGACTGCTGTGGTAACGGCTTTGTCTTTGTTCTCCAAGTACTATCCAGATTATCGAGCCACAGAAATTAAGGCCTTCAAGGACAGGGCGATTGGATACATCCGAAAAGCGCAATTTCCCGATGGCAGCTGGTATGGTAGCTGGGGCATCTGTTTCACCTATGCTGGGATGTTTGCTCTTGAAAGCTTGGCTAGTATCGGCGAGACATACGAGAACAGTGAGCATGTGCGAAAGGGTTGCGATTTCTTCATTTCGAAGCAAAGGGAGGACGGTGGATGGTCTGAGAGCTACAAGGTATGTTTCACCGCCCTATCTTCGCGCAGATTCTAATTCAAAGCTAGTCCTGCGAACAGGCCGTCTATGTCGAGCATCCAACTGGCTCTCAGGTTGTCATGACAGCCTGGGCATGCATTGCACTTCTTGAGGCACATTATCCGGATCGGACACCCATTGAGAAAGGATTGAAGCTCATCATGAGCAGGCAACAGCCGAATGGGGAGTGGTTGCAGGAGGCGATTGAGGGTGTTTTCAACAAGAGTTGCATGATTTCATACCCAAACTATAAGTTCATTTTTCCGATCAAGGCGCTTGGTATGTTTGCAAAGCGGTATGGGGATATACCTTTGCAGTGAAAAGGGCGTTGATAGGTGGCACTGGAATGGCTTTTTGCTTCACTCATAACTAATATTAATTGATAATGAAGAGATGATAAGACTCTCCCCCGGCTTTGATATCATGGACTTGTTCCCATGCCCTTTTGTTGTCTCGGATTGACCGAGTACATAAGTGAAGCTGTCTCTGATGCCTCTTCCGGATTGCTTGGTTAGTATGTCCCTCCATTCAGGGACCCCAAAAGTGGTTAGCGATCTCAGGCACCAAAGAAAAGTGGGAACCTTAGCGCAAGGCTGAACTTCTTCTCGAACGTTCGCGGTTCCGTCCAAATCACGACATTCACGTTCCACATATCTAGAAGCGTGAACTTCTTCCCACAGACTCGCGTTCGTTTTGTATGCTACTCGTAATATTCCCATCGCGTAGAACCGCAATCCAAACAATCCAACAGCTACCATGGCTACCCACGCAGCGAACGGGAAAGCGGCCCTCGACGCCAACAATTACCAAACCGCTGTCGACCACTTCACAATCGCCTTAAAAGAAAGCCAGTCACCCATCTGGCTCATCCAGCGCTCGACCGCCTACCAGCGACTCGGCAAGCACGAGCTCGCACTTGCAGACGCTGACAATGCTGTTCTCGCAGCTCGCTCTCGCGCACGGAGAGAACTTATCGCTCAAGCGCAATTCCGACGCGCAGTCGCCCTACATGGAATGAAGCGATTTGGTGACTCAAGACTGTGTTTGGCATGGACGCGCAAGATGGATGAGAAGATGAAGGCTCTGGGTATGTGGCAGGCGAAGGTTGTCAAGGATTTCGAGGATGCGGGTGGGGAGGGAGCGCCTGGTAATGAGACTACGGTTAAGGAGTATCCGGAGAAGGTTGAGGAGGTTTCTTCTGCGCCTGAGGAGAAGAGTGAGGAGAAGACATTTACGAAGGAGGAGAAGGGAAAAGGCCCTGAGAATCCTGCGGCTGCTGCCGCGCCGGTTATTACTGCGACGCCGAAGGAGAAGATCAGACATGAGTTCTACCAGTCCAACGAGAAGCTCACGATCACTGTCTTCGCAAAGGGCGTGCCAAAGGACAAGGGAGAGGTTATCATCAAAGAAGGATCTGTAAGTATTCGTCTTCTGTATCCCTCGATCCAACCAACTAACAATCCACAGCTCGATATCAGCTTCCCTGTCCTAGATTCCAACAGCACATACAATCTTTCCTTCGATCCCCTCTTCGCCAGAGTCGACCCCTCCCAGAGCTCCTACCGAATCACTCCCCACAAAATCGAAATCATCCTCCACAAATCCGTCCCCGGTCCAAAGTGGCCCTCTCTCGAAGGTACCGAAGCCATCCCCTCCTCTACCTCCGAAGACACTCCCGCCAACATCCCCGCACACATCATCTCTCCCGCCGCCGAAAAAGCCCCGGCATACCCCACCTCCTCCCGCAAGGGCCCCAAAGACTGGGATGCGCTTGCCACATCTGCTCTGAAGACCAAGAAAGTAAAGGAGGATGGCAAGGAGGAGGAAGTTGAGGATGAAGGAGAAGGCGGCGATCCTATGAATGATTTCTTCAAGAAGTTGTATGCGAATGCTGATCCGGATACGAAGCGTGCTATGATGAAGAGTTATCAGGAGAGTAATGGGACGGCTTTGAGCACGAATTGGGAGGAGGTTAGTAAGGAGACTGTTAAGACGCAGCCGCCGGATGGAGTTGAGGCTAAGAAGTGGGGAGAGTAAGGGGTTGGATACATGAGAGGGTGCTCATTGAGCTGGAGGTACTTTCTGGCCGTCAGGCGATGAATATTCGCAGGTGAGCGATGCATTTGGCGTTCAGGGTGGAATTGTTTTGTTCTGTCAGAAGAAAAATCTTTTGCTGTATGCCCAGATGGGCTTTGCACCATGAATGTATCCCGAAATACAGACCTTCTCGTCTTCAGCCAGTTCCTTGGCAACCGTGTGCATCGCAGAAGACAGAACTACTACATTCTAGGAATTCTGTAGTTGCTGTATAAAGCCTCCATCCATACCTAGCCATTTGTTTGCCATGGTCCGTTGCGATCTAGTTTGCGGGTACAATGTCGAGCACAGATGCAAAAGTCTTCGGGTGCGTGCGACAGATGGCAGAGCAAGGACTCACTGTACAGTCTCCAGGTCTATGTTGCAATTACAACCTCAAAACGGGCTTCAGCTAGAGCTCAAGATTGTTTTTGTTTTTCCGTTGTTGAGTTCTGTTTTCGTTGTGAAGCGTTTTATTGTTGTCGTTATGATCTTCTCTCCCTTTACACATAGCTGTACAAAGCTCCTGAGAGCTGATGAGCAATCAGTAAAGGCTACCAAATGCAGCTAGTATCGGTGAATGGGCTGACTGTTGAAATATCAATCGTTCTCGAGTACTTGTATTTGGCCCTTCTTTCATCTTCGGGCATGATTCTCAACTAGCCAGTGCATGGATGTTTTCTTTGGGGATATCCCCTCGTTATGAATACAGGAAACCGGGTGTACTTTCCTTATTGGCTCTAGTGGAGTGACCCCACTATGCATTCAACCTTCTTTCATTTCATGAAATTCTACACAAGGCAAATCCACACCACTTTAACCACATATGCTCCTCTATGATATCCAGAGGTTCATGGTAGTTTGAGCAGCTAAATCAGAGATTTTCTCTCTTCGAAACATACAACGCCATCTACATTCTGGACTTGTTGAGCCAGGGATCACAGAATGAGGAGCTCCAGCAAAGAGTCACGCGCTGTATCAGCACAGAGTGAATATTACGATCTTGGATCCTTTCACCGTCCTGTGAGCACTACCAACGAAGATGCCAAAACCTGGTTTAATCGTGGCCTCATCTGGAGCTATGCCTTCAACCATGAGGAGGCAGCAGAATGCTTTGAGCAGGCCGTCGCGAACGATCCTAACTGCGCCATGGCGTATTGGGGACTTGCTTACTCCCTCGGCCCAAACTATAACAAGCCATGGGAGTTTTTTGACGACAAGGACCTCGATACGACTGTGAACCGTACCCGTCACGCCGCATCGCAGGCCGAAGCGCATGCTCTCAACTCATCGCCCGTTGAGCAAGCACTCATCCACGCGCTTCAGTTCAGATATCCGCAAAAGAGTGCAGTGAATGAGTACCCTATATGGAACAAGGACTATGCTGATGCGATGAGGTCGGTGTATGAAAAGTTTCAGAGCGATCTCGACGTGGCGGCACTCTATGCAGATGCGCTCATGAACTTGACCCCATGGCAACTTTGGGATTTACGCAGCGGACAGCCAGCTCCAGGTGCACGAACTGAGGAGGCCAAAGATGTTCTTGATCGCGCCTTGGCCCAAGGCGATGGGCTTGCACACCCTGGCCTATTACATCTGTACATCCACCTCATGGAGATGTCTGGAGTCCCTGAGACTGCGATGCCAATTGCTGACCATCTTCGTGGACTTGTCCCGGACGCGGGACACCTGCATCACATGCCCACTCATCTCGACATTCTGTGCGGTGACTACCAACGCGCCATCACCTCGAACTCAGATGCAATTCGCGGCGATGAAAAGTTCCTCTCGCAATCAGGTCCACTGAACTTCTACACGCTGTACCGCTGTCACAACTACCACTTCCGCATCTACGCTGCGATGTTTGCTGGGCAGTCGAAGGTCGCCCTCGACACTGTCGCACAGCTGGAAGCGTCGATTTCAGAGGACTTGCTCCGTTTTGAATCCCCGCCAATGGCTGACTGGCTAGAGGGATTCCTCAGCACTCGTGTACACGTCCTGATTCGTTTCGGGCTATGGAAAGACATTTTCGACCTCAAACTTCCTCCTGATCCAGAACTCTACTGCGTCACTACTGCAATGATGCACTACGCGAAGGGCATCGCATTAGCAGCGACTGGAAAAGTTGAGGCGGCGGAAAAAGAGCGCGAACTCTTCCACGATGCCTTGAAGCGAGTTTCGCCAACGCGCACATTGTTCAATAACAAATGCGTTGACATCCTAGCTGTCGCGAATGCAATGCTGGACGGCGAGCTCGAATATCGTCGAGGAAATTTCGATGTCGCGTTTGAACACCTGCTGCAGTCCATCGCTCTTGATGACTCGCTTCCATATGATGAACCTTGGGGTTGGATGCAACCAACACGACATGCGTATGGCGCTCTTCTGCTCGAGCAGGGGTATGTTGAAAAGGCTGCGGCAGTGTATAAGGCTGATCTCGGGATGGACGATACTTTGCCTCGCCCTCTTCAACATCCGAATAATGTTTGGGCTCTGCATGGATATCACGAGTGTTTGATGAAGCTGGGTCGTGTATTTGATGCCCAAATAGTTGAGCAGCAATTAGCGAGGGCAATTGAGATAGCAGATGTCCCTGTCAAGTCTTCTTGCTTCTGTCGACTAAGCATAGCCAATAATACCGGGATTGCAGGGTGTTCCAAGACCTAGAAGATCTATTGGGCTGTATTACATTTATGTTCCAAAAGTTCGAAACTCGTCGTGGGGATTTCCCCAAATGACTAGGCATAATCATTTCGGCCATTCTCAGATCTATTTGCAAAGCCATATATTTAAGCTCTATCGCATTCTGATCCTTCAAGCCTTCGTGGGAGAGGCCCAGCCTCCAGTTGATTTAGCCGCTAGTGGTGTTTGATTTAGGCGGTCCCTTCCTTTTCTTTCTGTTGCACGCCTGCGAATTCTTTTGAAGTTATCATGAAATTTGTGGCAGTGATTTGAATTGCGTTCTTCGGTGTAATTTACACCAAGGCCCTTGCAGGAAAGCCAATAGGTTTGACGATCATTCCCGTACCCTCGCTAATTGCGGCGCATTGGCATATCGCCAATCAGACTACGATTAAGAGTTGCATGCTTGCCCCTGCTGAAACAATAAAGTAGGGTTGAAATCCTAATTTCATCTTCGATCCAAGATGGGGGAATTCTTCAGTATCCCCCTGGCGGATCTCGAAGTCGAAATATCTCGAGGTCCTGCCCTCGGAGCCTCTCAAACTCTTCTTCAATTGTCTTTGAAAACATCTATCTGGTCAATACTGAGATTTTGACCCAAGGGCCTGTCTATTGATTTTTAGTTCTTCTCAGACATCCTGTTACAGCGTTCAAAATGGATCTTTTTGGCATAGCCGCAACCACAAACGTAGGAACACCCACAATAATATTCGAAGGTCCACTGACTACAGCTCCTCCCGAGACAATCGCCTGCATTCCTGCTGCGGGAGCTGTTTGTGACCGATCGGGCTTTCCAGCTTCACCAGGTAAAGATGATCTGAACTCCTTCTTCTCTTATGTAGCCTACACAATCGGCTTCATTCTTTTTACTCCGAGGTCTTTCTCAGATAGACAAATTGCTTACTCCCTGACCATTTCAGGAGGATTCGAGAACCCATACATATTCACTGCCGGTCCAAGCAGTCTTCTTTCATACTGCCAATCAATATTTTCGGCATCACTTGATGGGTGGCAATCAACAGCTCCAATTGCTCCTGGGACAGTCGAGCCGCTGACTACAATGTCTGTAAATTCTCCCTCCACTCAACCCTTCTGGGTAGATCTGTACTGTATGGAAAATCAGGCTCTTTAAATTTTTTGTTCCCTGTTTTTGAGACGTACTGCCCCCTCACGTACTCTCCACACACCCCAAAGCAATCGGATTTACTCGTTTACTCCAAAATCATTCTCGAATAGGCAATCGCTGACTCCCCGATCATCTTAGGGTCAACGACGGTGGACGGAAAAGCTACATTTACAGACACTACCTTCCTCTCGACGATCACGGACTCGGGTCTAGCCACTTATGCAGCAATTACACCTTACACCTATGTCTCGAATTTCTCTTTCGTAGCCTCTCAGCCATGTTGCCTGACCTGTACGCTGTATGGAGGAAATGTACAAGTGTTCTATTGGCCTACATCTACTGCAAAATTTTCAAACTCCTCTGTGTCCACCCTAGTTGACGGTAACGGCTTCACTTTGTATGTTTCGATTCTTCTGCGCTTAGAGGTGCTATCCTTCTAATTTAACCTAGTGTCTCGCCATCTATTTATGTAGCATTTCGAACTTTATATGCCACTGATCTCTGTGGAGATGTGGGACCGAGAAATCAGCCTACAACATTGGCATTTAGCCCGAACGAATTATCCACCTCAATGGATTATAATTGGAATACGACAGAATATTCGTATTACCAGCCGAAGTTCTACGAAGTGACACCGGAGTTTACACCAGCAACTTGGGGAGTCCAGTAAGCTCATAGCTTCTCATATATTTGGGCTGGCTGACCTATTGGCAACAGGACAAGCTGTTCAGACATCATCATGTCTTTCTGGCAAGAAATTACCGGGATAGGTGATAGTGGAACGGTTTTTAATGGCGTTACAGTAGCTGGCGGCTACACCTCGCAATACTCTAATCCCGCTGAAATCTCATCGATATGGTCGTCTTGGGAATCTGGTCAATTTTCAGGAGTCGATATGAATTCGTTCCGCTACTACACGGTTACCTATAACCCTTGTTCTCCACTATTAGCCGTGCCAACAGCAGTCTATTCTATAAATTCGTTATGGAAAGCCTGTGCTCCCGGCATCTATGCTCTCTATGATCCGCCTTATGTCTTGACTCCAGGTAGCGGACTGTCTGTGTTTCAGACTACAGCAGCTACTATTCAAGATCCTCCGGTAATGACTACCACGCAAGCTTCAGTAGGATCAACACCCGCTCCTGTGACAGCACCCATGACTATGGCACCAACGGTCGCTCCAACCCCTCAAGTAACCATCGATGCCCCAGCACCATCTCCGTCTACAAACGACCCTCCATCTCAGCCAGCAACAACGGTTAGTATCGATCCACCTGCACAATCGCCATCTACAAATGATCCTCCGGCTCAACAAGCAACAAGTGTCAACAAAAATCCTGCAGCAGCATCTCCCAGTACCAATACACCGAACACTCAACCTTCTCCAGTCTATGTTGCACCAGCGGTCTCCACCCCTGCAGAAATTACAATCGGTAGCTCAACTATCATTGCCGACCCGTCCTCCGCATTCGTCATCGCATCCCAAATCCTGACTCCCGGTGGTCAAATCATCCAATCTGCTACCACTTACTCTCTCGCCTCAAACGGTGCTAGTTTGGTTGTTGGAGGCACCAGCATGCAAATCATCTCTGCCCCCTCTCCTCCAGCATTTCCCTTGCCTTCTTATCGAGTAGGCACGCAAATCCTCTCCGTCGGCGGAGCGCCTATCACGATCTCAGGAACTGTGTTTTCTCTTCCTCCAGGGGGCTCATCCGTCATCATAGGTGGATCTGCTCAACCGTTAAGCGCACTTCCATCGCCTTCTCCTGAATACCAAGTAGGATCACAAACGCTTGTCGCTGGCGGTTCTGCTATTACCGTTTCTGGAACGGTGTATTCCATTCCCTTAGGAGCCTCGTCCGTCGTCGTGGGAGGATCAACGCAACCGATTAGCGCGCTACTTTCACCATCTCCGGAGTATGTCGTGGGATCACAAACTTTGGTCGCTGGTGCTGCTGCCATCACGATCTCGGGAAGTGTAGTGAGCTTGCAGAGTGGTGGTTCGAGTGCTGTGGTAGGAAGTAAGACAGAGGCTTTGAGCGTATTGTTGGGCGGAAGCACAACAACGGCAAAGGGGATAGGGGGGATTATTGCGACGATAGGCGGCTTTGGAGCTCAGTCGAGTGCAAGTTTGAGCACGAGTACGAGTACGACATCGTATGTGCAGGTTGGAGGGAGCGGTTATAATGGGACGGCCTTCTTAGGTGGGGGATCCGTATCTAGAGGAGAGATAAATGTTTGGGGAATGGGGTTGATCCTTGTAGTGGGTTTACTAGGGGTTTTAGTACTGTGATCAAGAGAACATAGACTATCGAATACTGTAGAAGGAGCGAAATGCGAGTATAAGCGCGTCCCGATTGCGCTGTGTATCGCACGTGCTCTCAGTGAGGGATAAAACAAAAACAACGTAAAACGAAGGTCATATGCTTGAACGCACTACAAAAAAATGCATCAGAAAACAAGTTGTACGATTGCGCATGTATGTGTAGGTGTCTAGGTACAGGTCCAGCTGCAAAGGACAAAATATGCCCGGCTGGCACGTGACATCCAGCTAAGCGATCAATCGTGACCGATTTCCCCACCACAATACATAGTTAAAAAAAAAATCTTTGATAATCACCTACATACCTACTACCAAGTTGCCTCCTCAACTTAAAACGCAACCTAGATTGGGCTAGCATAGATATATCTCGTGAAATTAAGACACTTGGCCAGGAGCCTCAATAACATCTGGTTATCACACGTAATTCTCACCTGCACGAAATTGTTTCTGTTCGGAAAGATGAGCAGGGCTGCTTTATCGACAATGCTGGGTGAGCTAAGGTGAGTAAGGTGAGCGGAGGTGGGAAAGGGCGAGCCTAAGGTGAACAATGGTGAATAGGGCCTGGACGATTGATCCAGGGGACCCGTTTGGACTCCTCGGCTACGGTAGAGCCTCTTTATAAGAATACCATTGGGACCCTAAATTCATAAGAAATAAAGAGGTATTCTTATATAAAGGTTCTTACTTGCTCATCTAAAAAATTTGGGACCTGCTACTTAATTCTTATAGGTCAGGTATTCTCATCTAAAGGATTCTTATAAAGAGGTTCTACTGCACAGTTGCTCTCGCCCGCTAAAATTAGAAAAAGGTTCAAGGATTATTCTGGGAGCCTATTTTGGACCGCTCGTGTCGACTCGTACATAGCCAGTGTGCGCAATTGACGGAATCCCCAGGCTTGTTGGTGCGCAGGTTATTATTGATGGTTTGATAGTGGATGAAAGGCATATAGGTCTATTGCTTTTATTATAGACAGGTCTGCATTATCGCCGAGCTTATGTAATCAGGTGAAGACCGTTCATTCGAGAGGCACACGTGACTTTTACTGATTAGGTATAGTCTTGTTTTATGCCTTACTGTATTATTCTCATGGAATACAGTAGAATACAGTAGAATTCGATTGCGGCTTCCTCTCTACAGGTGTTACACTATGCCAAGACGCTTAGGTCATCCCTAGACCAATTCAGGCCTAGCCATCTCTACCCTTGCATTTATGCCCGCCGCTTTGAGGTCACAAATCGGTGAAGCTTATTTCCGGTAGCTTCTTTCGTAAGCTATAAAGACATAGGCTTCCCCACACCTCTCTTCTGGCTCAGTTTAATAGAAATAAATATATATGAAGCAGATAATCTTCTGTAACATAGTTGTCTCGTCATTCAGAATTATAGTCGTCTAAAGAGTTGTAAACATTAGCCAATGAGAATCCGATAACAAAAACCTTCCCAGATGAACAGCCACCAGTGACTATTGACCTCGATGGCGAAATGTTATACAGCACTGCCCGGAAGTCCGGTGGTAGCCAGAGCAAATTCTGTGTATTCCACGTGACCCACGACCCGTTAATGCCCAATCCTTGGCGATCACCTTTATCTTTTTCCTCTTGAGGATATTCAGACGTAACAAAGAACCTAGTTCTATCTACCTTGATACTACCGACGTTCATAAGAATGTTTGAGTCGTTACTATCGAATAATAAACTTGTGACATAAGAATTAACTGCAACTGTCTGCTGACAGGTACTAGTACTCGCGTCCCAGATCTTGACAGTCTTATCGTCCGACGCCGACGCTAGTAGCTTTGAGTCGTGTGAGAAGGCTACGGACCTGACTAAATCGCTATGGCCCTCAAGCGTCTGCTGACAGGTGCCAGTACTCACGTCCCAGATCTTGACGGTCTTGTCGTCCGACGCCGACGCTAGCAGCTTCGAGTCATGTGAGAAGGCTACGGACCTGACCCAATCGCTATGGCCCTCAAGCGTCTGCTGACAGGTACTGGTACTCGCGTCCCAGATCTTGACAGTCTTATCGTCCGACGCCGACGCTAGTAGCTTTGAGTCGTGTGAGAAGGCTACGGACCTGACTAAATCGCTATGGCCCTCAAGCGTCTGCTGACAGGTGCTAGTACTCACGTCCCAGATCTTGACAGTCTTATCGTCCGACGCCGACGCTAGTAGCTTTGAGTCGTGTGAGAAGGCTACGGACCTGACTAAATCGCTATGGCCCTCAAGCGTCTGCTGATAGGTGCTAGTACTCACGTCCCAGATCTTGACAGTCTTATCGTCCGACGCTGATGCCAGCAGCTTCGAGTCGTGTGAGAAGGCTACAGACATAACCCAACTGCTATGGCCCTCAAGCGTCTGCTGACAGGTACTAGTACTCACGTCCCAGATCTTGACG
>NXFV01001146.1:0-91290 GCA_002803225.1 Gamarada debralockiae | reverse complement strand
GTCTGCTGACAGGTGCTAGTACTCACGTCCCAGATCTTGACAGTCTTATTGTCCGACGCCGATACTAGCAGCTTCGAGTCGTGTGAGAAGGCTACAGACCTGACCCAACCGCCATGGCCCTCGAGCGTCTGCTGACAGGTGCCGGTACTCACGTCCCAGATCTTGACAGTCTTATCGTCCGACGCTGATACCAGCAGCTTCGAGTCGTGTGAGAAGGCTATAGACATAACCCAACTGCCATGGCCCTCAAGCGTCTGCTGACAGGTACTAGTACTTGCGTCCCAGATCTTGACGGTCTTATCGCCCGACGCCGATGCCAGCAGCTTCGAGTCATGTGAGAAGGTTACGGATATAACCCAACTGCCATGGCCCTCGAGCGTCTGCTGACAGGTGCTAGTACTCGCGTCCCAGATCTTGATGGTCTTATCGTCCGACGCTGACGCTAGCAGCTTCGAGTCGTGTGAGAAGGCTACGGACATGACTAAACTGTCATGGCCCTCGAGCGTCTGCTGACAGGTGCCAGTACTTGCGTCCCAGATCTTGATAGTCTTATCATACGACGCCGACGCTAGCAGCTTCGAGTCGTGTGAGAAGGCTACGGACACAACCGAACCGCTATGGCCCTCGAGCGTCTGCAGAACGGCATTCCAACCTGATTCTACCTTTGGCAGCTGTGAAATCCAATCTGGTATACAATTCCGGAATGTATTTCGAATAATGCTCTCTTTTGGGGCGAAGATAAGTGCAGAAGAGTAGAGCTGGAGGGGCGACGAGTCAGTTATTGAGCTGTAGCTGAGGACAAAACGCTTCGCGTCGTGAAGTAATCCCAAAAGTTCGGTGCTCTTTTGAGGCTAATAATTATTATCAGCATATGTTCGGGCGCGAGGCTGGTAAACAACGTACCTCTACCATAGTAAGCAAGCCGTCAATCATACCTATTGCTTCTGATATTCTCCCTGTGAGGCTTAACACTTCAAGCCAGTGAAGGAAGTGGGTGTGGAGGAAGGTGTAGACCTCATCTTCATCCGTGATACGTTGTCCACTGTGCTGCAGGTGATATACCCAGTAAAGGCAGGAATAATCGAGATCAGGAGGTATATAGCAAGTGATAATCGCCTTATCGAGTTCTGCTCTCGACTTTCCAGGTTCTCGAATATCGCATATATCCTTCCGAAGTCCGTTGTTGCTCGTCATGCGCTGGATGCATTTCGACGCAAGGATCGTGTGTGTTTCCGCAGCATTTACTCGGAAGTTGTCAGTGCCCGTTCCCTCATCTCCAAGCAGGAAGTCACTAAAAGACTTGTGCAGCAGCCGCACGGGAGCGTGAGGGTCAGTGGGAACATTAAGGACTGCATGCAGGTTTCGGAGGCAATAGTTAACGTCGTAGTCATCTATGCCAAGAAGACCCGCTAAATTTCGAGCTGGAAGGGGAGTGGCGAGAAGAACAATGGAGCTAAGAATCTGCATTATTTGCGATTGGTCCTCATCGAGAGCGCTAGCGTTTTCGCGGCGTTCATCCCTACTGAGTAAATGATGGAGAATTGGCATATATATCTGATTGAGCTGTGATTTATTCTTGTCACACTGCTCGAGCCATAGCGCCAATTGTTTCGTGGGTTTCTTCCTTTCTGTGCCGTCATAGACGAACCGACAGAGAGTTGCTGCGTAAATAAACAATGGCGAAGGGGTCGTCGCCAAGCTAACGAGACGACCCAGGTCATTAGGGTCTGGCCAAGGATCCTCCGTGATATCGCAATCAGCCTTGATGGTTGCAAATCTCTCTTTCAGGAAGGCGGATATGTCGGTCTTCGTTTCGTCGGATAATTCTTCGTCCAACGTCAGACACCGGTATGTAGCACGCTTCTTTCTGAGATCCTTAAAGGCGCCAACAATGGGTTGGGCGGACCTGCTTGTCAGAAACACGCGCAAGCGCACTGTATTAAGCGGTTGAAGCTGGGAGAGTAGAGTGAGAATCCGGGAAACGTGGTCGTATCGTTCGCATTCGTCCAGAGCGTCGATGATAATGACTCTTGTCAAAGTTCCTGACTTGTCAGGGAGTAGCTCCGAGAGTGGAATCTGAATGAGCGTCTTGAACTGTTCTTCTAGAGCCTTATTCTCGACTTTGGCATTGCCCAATTTTTCTAGAGATTTCCTAAGGCAAGTTCTGAACATAGGGATCTTGTTGATTAATTGGTTCGCAATCGTCGGGAAAATTAGAGCCGTGCCATTCCGGCCATCTTCCCCTCTTTTGAAGAAGTAGGTGGCTCCAAGCTTGCCCGTGTCGGCAAGGGAACGCGCGAGACTGCGAGAAATAGTAGATTTGCCGGTACCAGCGGGCCCGGAGACCCAGAATATGGTCTCGCTTTCGGTGGCGTCTGCCCATGCATTAATGCGGTTCAATATGGCTACTCTGGTACCTGGCTGGCACAGGGGAATGTCTTGGTCCGCTGCACTATCGTGAAGCGCGTTTTCTGCCATTGGAAGGTTAATGGCAGCTTGATCGGCATCATGAGCCTCGCCGAGGGTTTTGCTACTTAGATGTCAGGTCGAGGCGGATTGACGACGAGAATGGATGGAATGGCATACCTCATGTTCTTTGTGTCCTTGGCGATCTCTTGTAAAAAGTCCCGCTGCTCTTCGGAGACTTGGAGCTGTTGCTGAGCGACTAACAGAAGCTTTTGCATGGTTTCGAGGGATCCACGTGCGTTCTTGTGAAGTTCCTCCAGCTCTTTTCTGGAAGCTGAATCATTTATTTTCGTGAAGTCGACGTCCACAATCTTTTCGCGTTCTTGGACCTTGGACAGCATCCCCTTCCAGTCTTCGTATTGGATCACATCTCGTCCAAGTTTTGCAAGCCACGTCCGATAGAATCGCAAAACACTTTTGAATTGGAAGTTAAGGATGTGCTGATATAGCTCCATCATATCGGACTCAAATTGATCCTTCAAATCTTTGGGAATAGTGGCATTCTGGTCCTGATCCTTCGGCAATAGCAGGGGCTCGAGCGCAACGTAGAAGCGCATGTGAGAGATAACATATGTGAATCCATCACTGTTGGCTTGTTCTGCGGCGCTGGGGTTAGTGAGGATTGGGAGAATGACGCAGACGCCGGCCCAGGCCAAAGAGGCTGGTGGAGATGCCGCGACAGCGGTACCAACAAAATCTTTCATCCCTTGCACCAGCCCTGCAGTTTGCGCAATCTGATCCTGCAGGACAAATTCATGGCCAGCAATAGTGTATTTGATCTTCTTCTCTTCCATTCGCTGTAGGCCACTCTTGATTATACCGTCCAGTTGTGCTCGACGTTCCTGGAAGTTCGTGTCGATCTGGTTGTTGGTCTCGTCCAAGCTTTGTTCGGTCTTATCAAGTGGTCCGCTGTTCGATGTATTCGAATCTAAGGCTGCGTCTGGGTTAGCAGCAGCAACAAAGACCCCGCTGTTGATACATACTTATCTTCTCCAGCTCCCTCGAAAGCAGCTTCTCGTAATTATCCACCAACTGTTTATCCTCCTTTCTGAGGGTCTCATAAGCGCGGTCCCAAAGCGACGGCGCCGCTGTAGTCTCCGAATGTTCTAGCAGGGTTAGCGAGGTTTGTGTTCCGTGCAGGGTAGGTTGGTTGGAAGACGCCGTGGGAGAAGGACTCCCAGCCGATGTTACTTTTTGAGGCGAAGATGCTGGCTGCGCAGTTGAGGACATGATTTGTTCAAGAGGCGAGTGTTCGACTTTCGCTAGAGCTTATGAGTAAGAAGCCTTCTGCGACTTGAGGAGGGCTTCCATACCTATTGGTGGTGTTGGCAACGAGGTGGATGAGGTGGCAGGGCTGCCTTGCTGGTCGTTGTCATGTTTGCTGTTAGATGCTTCGGAGGCCTTTGAGCGATAGCCTCCGAAGACACGTTTGAATCGCTCAAAGGGTTTTGGAGCCATCTCTTCTACAGACACACATAACAAGCGTAGACAACGGTATGGCGAGAGCAGTTATGATCGGACGATTTTCCCAGGGCTCGAGCCTGCCAGCTGGCTCGCTTAGGCTGCCAATGAGGATTCACAATGGTGCATGGTGGCGCCATGGAGGACTTCCTATGCCTTGCAAAGAACGTCGCAAGAGCAATGGTGGGATTGATTTCGCGAACATGGCAAGAACACATGTTAAAGACGAGCGAAGGAGCGGAGGCGAGTTGACATCTGACGAAGGCGACCCTTGTAGCAGTTCCCGCTGCCCCGCTGGCTAACGTGGACCACGGCGCAGAGCGGCCCGTTAGATCGTGCCAAGAGAATTCTACAAGGGTCACTCTTGCGAGCCCACCATCGCCCACGATCGTTTAGCCCTGCGGCGCAGGAACAGCAGATCATTTTCGTCTGATGGGCTCCCTACCGCTGGTACATCGGAATATTACCCTTGCACTGCGCCTTACCGAAAAAGGCAAAGCTGCGCGCAAGGATAATACAGAAAGTGGCCCGACTTTTCAAGAGAGAAGCGCATTCGAAGCTTTACTGTACACTGCAGTACAGTACTGCAAGGAGTTCTGTGTTTGAGGTGCGTGGATCTATTAAATGTAGGCCGGAGCGTAGCAATCAAATTAGGACGGATGCAGGGATAGAGACAGCTAGCCAGAAGTAAACTAGCGCCGGGACAAGTGGCTTGTAAATGTGGCTGACCGTAAATTTTCAGAAGTGTTTAGGGCGTTTAGGGCGGAAGCCGATTTCGCTAGCGACTGTAACAATCCCGTTCAACGCACTCTCCTATTTCCAAACCAATTGCGCAACATTCAGACACTTCCACTTCTTCAGATTCGATGCCATTCCCTCACTGACGTTCCAAAACACTTAAAAGAGCCAGTCCGGTCCCGGACTGGACAATTCTTTAAAAATGAATGTCTGTTGAGAGCTATTTGGGCGATAAATTGCATGTATCGATCGAACCAGTGATATCTAAGAAAGCAAGCTAATTATAGTGCAGTTGAGGAATTTGACGACGAACGGAATAAAGTACAACCTTCTCAATCGAACGAACAAAGACAACCTGCTCTAACTATGTCAGACAACAGAGAGCCTGAGTCCCCAGCTCAGGTTAGACCCGCCGATGGTGAAGACTTAGTGCGCGATAGTGAATTCCTAGATGACATATCCTGCCTCGATCATGCCCCAGCAACGTTTCACGGTACCTATCTAGGAGGCATCCAAGATGGTATTGAGAATCTCGAGGACTACCAGGCGGGTGGATACCACCCTATCCATCTTGGCGATCGCCTGGGTAATACAGGTCGCTATCACGTTATTCATAAACTAGGCCATGGTGGCTTTAGCACTGTATGGCTCTGCTGCGATAGCCGGGAAGGGAAGTACGTCGCCGTCAAGGTCCTCACGGTGGACGTATCCGCGGACGCCTTACCAGATCTTCGCTTGATAGACTTGGATAAATCTGCTCCTGGAGCTGCATATATAAACATTCCGAAAGACCATTTCTCGCTTGAGGGACCAAACGGGACCCATCAATGCCTTGTACTCACGCTCCTCGGCCCCCGTGTTTCACCAGACATTTGGATAGAGATGCAAAATCCCGGCCCGACTTTAAGGAAATTCTGTCAGCAAACTGCTTATGCTTTGAAATTCCTGCACCAGAATGGCATATGCCATGGAGGTATCTGCCTATATATCCACTTTGAAATCCCTGCTTGCTAATATTATTAGACTTTCGTCCAGCCAGCATTCTTTTAAAACTCGCAAATCTAGACCATCTTAGCGAGGACGAAGTTCTCTTACTGCTTGGCCAGCCTGAAGAGTCCGAAGTTCTAACCGAATCAGGCGAGGATCCCCTACTCTCGGCACCAAAATACCTCGTCGCATCCACAGACCTCTCACGCCTAGGTCCCGAATACCTGATGGAACAGATCTGTATTATAGACTTTGGCGAGTCGTTCCAGTCGTCGTCGCCGCCGGCTAATATCGGGATCCCTGAGAACTACCTCGCTCCAGAGGTCATTATTGAAGGCGGGGCATCTATCGGACTAGCGTGTGACTTATGGGCGCTTGGCTGTACGCTTTTTGAGATACGGCGCCAGAAGCCGCTGTTCTATATGATCAATGATAGGGACGAGCTACTTGCGGAGATGGTAGGATTCTTTGGCAAGCTGCCAGAGCAGTGGTGGGAGAAGTGGGAAGCGCGAGCGGACTTTTTCGATGAGAATGGGAAGAGAATCAGATTCGGAGGGGAATATGAGGTCTATACATTAGACATGGCCTTGAATCATACAATAGAGGTTTTTGAGATGGGTAGTGAGGATAAGAAGGTTTTAGATATGCCAAAGGAGGAGCAGAGGTTACTTAAGGATTTGCTTACTAAGCTCCTTACTTATATGCCAGGAAACCGTTTGAGTATTGCAGAGGTTGTACAGGATGATTGGTTTAAGATGCGATTTGAAACGATATAGATTAGCTATGTTGGTTGGACTTGCCGTATTAAGTATAGCTTGTATTTGCTTCATCGTTTAGGATAAAGGGCATATCCCCCTCCTTGACTAGCTAGATATCTAAGAAGCGTAAAAAGGTCAAGGAGGGAGATATGCCCTTTATCCTAAACGAAGAAGCAAATACAAGCTATACTCAATACGGCAGGTTCAACCAACAGCTCAATCAACAGTCAGTCATTGCTCCATGTCCACTCTGGATTTGGAACTCATACAAGGTTGTGATATGATGATATTCTTTCCACCCGCCAGCGATGCCGAGAGATCAATCTCAAGAAATCGAAGCAGGTCTTTACGTCAGAATATGAAAGCTGTATACGCCAAATGAAATCGCAGCTTTGCGCAGAGGGACGGTCTACTTGGCCGGGCAGTACTATTGAACATGCATGGACTTTCGAAAGGGCTGAAATGTGGAAAACCTCGACAAGCTTGGTACATAAGTTACTCATACCAATGTACCCTGTAGAATAATACTTCAGGGGTCTTCAGCCAGCCTCGTCTCAAGTTAGAAGTTGGACACGTGATCTGGCAGATTTGTCATCGTATTGCTGCGCCTTTATCGAGGACACATGGATGATTCAGAAGTATACAGCTACATCCTACTTTCAAAGCGGTACTCGGCTCTTTTGAGCTTCCGAGTTCCTCGCTTCCAAAGTTCAAGGCTTAGTCCCTGGTGTTGCGCAATAGTTCCCACCTTTTGGGTCGCCGTCCACAACTTCATAATACAATGACAGCTTCCCTCAGCACTATCTCATCCTTACTCCCTTTCTTTGGTTGCTTGCAAGACACAAATAGCTTTTTCTCATCCGAGTTGAACTTCACCCCAATATTCCGGACTCTCATTTCCTCGCTCACATAATTCCCAACCATACCTTCCTCTTCAATCTTCACGACCCACAGGCACACTTTGGCAGCTATGATACTATCCCAGAAGATCTCTCTCCGCGGCTTCCCCAGAAGTAATTGAATGGCTTCTCTCCTGATTGCGGGGTCCCGGCATTTCTTAGCAACCAGGTCCAGTGGAAAGATGGCTCGAAAACTACAGGTAAAGTTTAACTTCTGGCTATGTTCAAACACGATCTTTGACAGAGAGACTATCTCCACAAACATGGCAGTCAGCGAGTCGTAAAAAAGCTCGTTGGTCGCCAGTGCAGAGACAACCCCAATATAGGTGATCAGATAATGCATCTGCAAGCACGTGGCGGCGAAGAAGTCCTTTTTCCCTGCAGGTGTTCGAGCTCGTTGAAGAATGGTGAGAAATGTGTCATGCCATCGAATCAGCTCCTTGACATACTTGTCTTGTTCACGAAAAGCTTCTGGATTCGTGCAAGCTGACACTCGGTCCATGAGGCTGAAGCTCGTGCTTGGGGCCGCAGATTTCCCATCGTCATAGATCCAACACATTGACATGAAGTGCACACAGCGGCGCATGACGAGTTTCCCAAATATCAAAGCATCTTCCACCGTCTGGAATATCTTTGGCATTTTCGCCAATTCGGATGCGCCACAATCCTTCAGTCGAATATGAACATCCAGTGGTATGTCATCGGTATGGGTGATGGCCTGAATTTCGAGTTGGGCGAAAGTCCGAATCACCTCATCTTCGACAACATGAGGCGCAGGTGATGACATGCCGTCCTCCAGCAAGTATGCCTGTCTTACTTTCCATTCGTCCAGTACCTGCTGCCCGATGCGGAGTTGCGAAAGAGCAGCCTCATAATTTCCATGGTAAGTCTCGAAGCACACTATCAAGATAGTTGCAATTAAAGTCGTCCGTAAGTCTTCCTTGTTGATCGAAATATCTTCTCTCATCTCCTTGATCGCCCGACTGTATTGCTGAAGCGCAAATTGGTGCCGCCAGTATACATCGCTGCCATGATCCTGGCCATCAATCGATGAGCATGAAGAAGGCCGGAACGTCGATGTCATGGAAGTCAGATCTAATGCAGCCAGCGCAATCACGACATGCCGTATCGACGATACTCTGAATGATGCTTGTTGAATTATTCGATTCCATAGATCGGGGTCATAGTATCCTCCCAAACGAGAAGCCGTCGTCTCACAGAACAACCTGTAGTACCGACCCTCAACATCATTCTCGAATAGACCAAAGGTTGGCTCTTGAGAAGGTCTGCTGAGCGGGCATAGCTCACGCTTGGTCGCTAGATCGCGCGTTGAACTCGAATCGCGACGAATTTGAAGGTAGCCGTCGCAAGTACATCCGAACTTGATGCAACGGAGACAGGCAGGTTTTGTTTCGTCGCACTTGACTCGGCGGATTCTATTTATGAGCACGTTAAAATCACTTCTAGAAAATTGGCCCCAGGACAGGAAATCTCACTTGCAGGTTATACATCCAGTTTTGACCTTTGGTGCTCCTACCCTCGTCCTTGTATTTTCGGATTTGGGTTTGGGCATGTTGGGCATTATGAGCGCCACTACCGTGTAAGGCGTTTGTCTTCTTGTTTTGGAAAGAGGATGACAGATGGAGTATATATTAATGCTGCACACGATGGTCGTAGCTGCTTGTAAGGCTGAGCAGAGATGCGAAAATGCAGATGATGGGTGGGTCTCGTATCCATAGCCAATGAAAGTAACGCACGAAATTATGTGAACGCGTCAACCAAAGGTATCTGAGTGGGTGTTACATTTGCCTGGTGAAACAAGAGCCAGATTGGGGGCCGTGCCGCACAGAACTACAAGGACTCAGGAGCGGGGTAATGGACTTACAGGGGGTTGATGATTCACATGATGTATGCGGATCTTCCATCCCCTTGATATTCCGCTTCTTTCTAAGATGTATAGCTTCGATCTCTTCCTCGTACTCGTTCAGTGTCACGATCGCACAACTGTACCTTTCCCAGCACGAACAAATGGTTTGGCAGGACTCGCCAACCTGGTCATGTCCTTCTCGATCCTTGCTGGAATTCGTGAGTCCTCGTTGTCTTTGGCCATCAACCCCCAAATTCCTCCAGAAGTTATTTCTCCATTCCAGATCTTTCACCTCAACGATGAGTCCGCATTTCGGGCGCGAACTCCCAAATACCAAAGCACCTGTGACGTTGTGGGTGGCCTTGGATGAGACTCTCCTTCGGCACTGGATTTACTTTGTCTCAGTAGAGAGAATGATCACGTCGTCCTTGTGTCCTTGGAAGATCCAAAGCCAAGGCTCTGTCGCGTGTTTTCGAAATAAATCTTTCGTCCGCCATTGCTCGATGTGAGGGAAACATTGAAAAATACATTGGTCTATGTCGTAATCTCGGGTACTGTTTTCCGGTTGTTGATGACGACCTCGTACAGTGAAGAGGGAGATTGCGGATCTTCTGCCTCGAGAACAGGTCCGTGAGTTGGGTGGAAGTGAAAAGCCGACCAGTGTTGGCGAGGGGCGATAAGATAGTTGATGATGCCGGTTTCGGTGGAGCCATACACAGGAGTGAGTGTAGCTTTGGTGTTATTGACTATGAAATCACCAGCAGACTGTGCCAGTGGCCCTAGAATAGAACAAGACTTAACATGCGTCCAGCACTGCCACCAAAAAGCACCAGAAGAATAGAGTTATCTTACCTCCAATTCAGAACAGATATTCCAATCCTCCAGAATGATTGACGAACTGTTGTCCTTGGTCCTTGCACACGCTCTCAAGCAAACTCGGTATCATAATCATGGCTCCAATTTCCGCTTCGCGCATGATATCGACCACTATTTTACCAGTGGGCTGCTTTGTGGGAGGTCCAAGCACAAGTGCGTGGTTGTAAAACAGAACACTAACTGCAAATGCTACCCTACCCATGTGGAACATAGGGGACCCAAAGAAGGTGAGCTTTCCTCCGTCAAGCACGGTTGGATTCGAGGGTATTTTGCCGTCCACATCAGGCACAAAGCGTCAACTATCTAGAGTAGCGAAGAATCCGTTGGTAAATGAGAGGGCTTTCGGTGCACCCGTACTTCCAGAAGTGTGCAAAATCAAGAACTTGTCATCCTTCGCCTTTTCCCAGGTCTTGAGATATGGATAGTGCTCCACGGGGCTTTTGACCATCTCCTCGTAGCTCGGAACCCGGATGGTGTTTAAGCCTGGAAGTTTATCGGCGAGAACCTTTCCCAGGGACTCCATCTCAGCCGCGTAGAACAAGGTGTGGCACTTACAGCGTTGAAGAGTGTCGAGTTATGTGAGATTGTGTTGTGTGGACTGAAGTTCAGGGCTTGATGGCTGTATTTGATGGTAGTGAGCTCCATGGCCATATATCGAAAGTCAGCAACACCTACAGAGGCATAGGTTTGGTTGGACAACCCGCGGCCCAGGTGCCCATCGATCCAGTGCGCGGCAAAGTTGATTGCGCGAGAAAGCCACTTATGGTAACAGGGTCGAAGTCTTGAGTGATATCCGAGAACTTGGCGATCATGCCCACTAGTCTATCAGGAGCGTCTTTGGCTGCTTGATCAACGACTTGGGGAAGAAGCCGCCGCCCATATTGAACGTCATGAATGGAAGTCGAAGTCTTGTTGATTATCGACCCCATCTTGGTGATCAAGATATTGCTGGAAATTTTCTTGGGAAATTGGAAAGTAGATGGTGAGGATATTCTTTGGGAACGAGAGGAAACATCTTCTTAAATCATATTCCGTACAAGAATGTTCTAGCAGAAGTAGTCCCCTTCCCTGAGCCCTTCGGCAGGGATTATACGAGAAGCGAGTTTGGGAATTACGAGAGGCGAGTGCTCACGGCTCAGCAATTGGCAGTACTAAATACCATTCTGGCAATCTTTCCGAATGCAGAAATTGCAGCGTCAACGAGCATTGGCATGGTCTAGTTACTGGTTGGAAAAAGAAACCATTTCGCAAAGATAGAAGCCAGTGTATGCCACTGGCAGATGGCGAAAGCAAATTGTCGGACTCGAAGCGAGGTGGGGTGTTATTGTCAGCCCCTAACTTCGAGGCAAACATAGCCATTCCCATCGGGACGGCCTCAAAGGACATAGGGATCAATTTTGACTCCACTTGAAGTTGCTGGCCCAGACACTGAGCCATTCAAAGTCCTCCGAGAGAAGGGCCAATGGCCGTGAGCTTGAGGAGCATAGGAGATACATAGGGAATTCGCTGCTGGAAGATTGTCCCGACGCAGGGATATACAAAACTCATCTAGTACATCAACCATATGTTATTCTCCAAGAGCGCCATCATATCCCAGTATATACACGGTATAGCTCCAGGCTTCGACCCAATATTACTCACAAATCCACATTACGTCAACCATCTACTCCTAGATTTTGACCCCATTCTCTCAGGATGCAATCCTATAGTTGCTGGCTACTTTTCCAAAACATGAAATCCTCTCAAGGTTCATATTTTGTCATCTCCTTGCATTCCAATTGCGGCAAGCCTTCGATGTGATCCCAGTACTCCCAACCTTTGTCTGTCCAACTCTTCATCTTCTCTTCGAATTGTTCTCTGCTCTTTAGGGTATAGTGGTGTAGTCCAATTCGGTCTCTTGTAATCGGCTGCCTTATGCCATCCCCATCTTCAATTATATCTCTATGCTCACCCACCGTCCGCGTACCGTTTTGCGTTTTGAACATGTGCGGGGTCAGTGGCTTTTCGAAGAGAGAGGTTCTCACGATCGATTTGATGAGCCGGTTATCTTTGTAGACGGGTAGGTTGGCAACTGGAAGCACCTCTGGGTCTCCGACGCAAGTGGTAAAGCTCTGTCGCATAGAGTTAGGTCTTGCGAGGAGGCCTGATGACGAATGAAGGCGCCAATTCACACCGAGTGCACCAACACCCTCGATATCCTCGAATTCCCGAAGGATGGAAGGGAGGGTTTCGCCGTCACGCGTTTCAAAAAACTCGTCTGCGTCTATGTATGCCATCCAAGTATGCTGGGAACCGTAAAGCCGCATGCACTCGCTGTAAATGTGGGTTTGCATTGATGGGTGTTGGGCATTATCGTCGTAATATTGAAAGGAGAGGGCTGAGTGTGGGATACCGAAATCCGCGTAGGAGGAGAGAGGAGGGTCGGAGCGGTCGTCCATGATATAGAAGCGGCGAATGCCATGATGGTAGTAGTGGTGGATGAGGAATTCGGGGAGATCGCGAACTTGGTTTTTGTGGGCTACACAGAAGGCTACGTATTCTTTCTCGTCGGGTGGGGCAGGTTTCGCTTTGGTATCGTGACTGTGTCTGAAGGGATGGGATAGAGAGAGGAGCGTCGTCTCAGTTGAGTTGGTGGTGGCTGAATATCGTCCGGACCCAGGGACATATATGAGAAACAGACAAGTGAGTGTCGAAAAAAGAATTATGAATTGAAATTTTTTGAAGGGTGCAAAGGAAGGTGAAAGAGACATCGCTCTAAAATTGATAGTGTTGCGTGACGCAACGAGTGGAACGACCGTGTGGAGCAGTTGCGCGTCGTCGTGACACCATCGACAGATCAAGATCACTTCAGAATAGGGGCGGCTCATGGAATTTGCTTTCCCTTTCGGGATAGAGTGGGCCACAACCGTTCCACCAGCCCCCGCACCCCCGCGGAATTCAAGGGTCGCAGATCAAGAGGCTGTTGCCAGAGCCGCAAATTCCCCAAGTCCTCTACGACGAAGCAAGTTATATAAATTAAGGTTCCGAAGAGCATTGTTCTCCCCAGCTATATAGCCAACAATTGTCTCATAAAGATTATTTCGTGGAACGTATTTGTTGGGACGAGACATGACGGTAGCCTCTATATTGCCTTACTACTACACGCTGCACAAGGACTTCAAATCTAAACTGTTGATAATATTATGTTCACAAAAACGCTCTCAAAAATCCGATTTCTGATTATCACTCCAAAGCAGCCACTTGCGCCAATAAACGAGTAAAAAGACGAAGGCAACCAAGAGAGCCAATGAGCATCCAGCAGCCTCCACGTGGAGTTCCACGTGATAACAATAGGCATCCGCAAAACCGAACCTCTATACGTAGAACTCGCAGTTCTACAGCATTACAGACTTGCATCCAAGTCCACAGAGGATAACCTGTGGAATGCAGATACCAGCGGCGGCACTTGCGCCTCTTCGCGTCGTTCGGAGGCATCTCCGCTATGGATTCCCAAGTCGCATTAGTTGAATCTGGCACCCCAGTGAATGGTGGCGCTGGCATCTGCAACGCGAGCGCATCACGCTTCCCAGCACTCAAGAATTTCTATGCGTTTGGAGACTCATACTCTGCTGGAATTGGGGCAAATTGTGGATGGATTAAGGATGAGTTTGATTTAAAGGGGGACTGTCTTAAATGCGACGGAGGTGAGGATTTTTCCTGTTTGGCCGAGCTCGCGAACTCGAGGAGTGTGTTCTGCATCAAAGAGGATATTGTTAGAGTAGAGAAAATGTCTTGCAAAGTCATGGAACGCTGCTAGGCTCTTTTACTCCTTCCCGATTTAGTAATCGCTAACTCGAAATCTTGCAGGATACCCATATCAAATCATTGAAGTGGCCAATGCTTCGGATTGTATGGAAGTTTATCATGTTGGTTGTACTGGAGCGTCGATGACCGATATTCTTCAGACTGGATGGGACAACCGAACATCGCAGCTCGAGTTGATGAATTCTACAGCTGGGGAGGGAGGATGGGGCACCTTGTCAATCGGTGGTAACGATGTTGGTTTTGCTCACATCGTTGCTAATTGCATCATGTTCGACCGGCCAACATGCGACGCCGACATGGAATTCACAGAAGACCTCATCTCTGATTCACTCCTCCTCTCACGGTTCACTGAAACATACCTGAGAGTCCTTGGCGCTACGAACGATCCTGACTTCACACTCATTGTTCCAGGTTACGCGCAGTTCTTCAATGCCGAGACAGAAGTCTGTGACAACCAGTATATCTTCTATGGAAGGTATCTGACACAAGAGTTTCGGGCTCGCCTCAACAAAATGATCTCGGACTTGAACCTGGTTATACAAATCGCCGTCGCAATCGTTCAGATGCAACTGGTATTCGCCAACTCGGGAAAGGGAATCTACTATGAAGACTGGGACTCTTTGTTCTGGGGTCATAGGTTCTGTGAGGAAGCTCCAAAAGGCTGGGGTGATGCGTGGTTCTTCACTATCAACGGGCCAGACACACTGCCGAACGACACTATCGTGACTTCTGGCACAGATCCACCAGCGGGGGAGACGTTGATCAACATCACTTTATTAGCCTCAGATTGTGACGGCCAAAGCAAAGCAAATCTGACAGAGCAAATGCTCTGTGACTGGGCGCTCAAACTGGAAGAAGGCATACAGCCAAGTGGGAGCATGTCGAGTTTTGGGTATCCTTGGTGGATAACGAAGAGTCTGCATCCGAAGTCGATTGCTCATTGGCAGCTTGGAAAGATGATATACCAGAAGTGGATGAACGGCGACTACCCCTGAAGCGTTACGCGAAGGCTGTCGGATAGCGGGGAAGCGGAAGGTCAGAAACTGATAGCCAATTCCATCTTCACATGATTACCCGAGCTCTGCATCTCGGTGAGACTGCCGAGAAGGATATGAATCGAGAAATTGATGAGAGATGCTAGCAAAGGTACTTACTCGTGACCTGAGAAGACCAATCGCCCGACATAACGAGCTAAATCCGGCTCGAAGGATCGACGAAGGATTAAAATTATCACGCTAAAGATTTTAATAAAAGCTTAAATGAAAATCCTCTTTCTTGGCGTGGCTTGCGTTGTAGAATACTCAAAAAGCTTTTACCGCCTAGATTCTGCCACCAACCCAATCATTTTGCCCATACAAATTAATCCTGGGGTGCGAAGACGGTGTAACAAGCCTGTACCCCCTCCGTAAGCCTGACATCGAAAATTTGCAGTCGGCCGTGCCGTTTCCTCATCTACCTTGCAGGACCACCCTCAGCACTACCCTCAGCACCGCCAGACCCGGCCGGGCTGGCTGTGGTGATTGAACAACGCCGTTCTGGGAAAATGGTACTGTAGCAGACTAAATAGAGTTAGACGATCACGACATACACGTGGCTGTCTGATTGATTATACGACCATTTGCAAGCACGGGTCTGGAGCGAACCAGCAAATGACAATCAGCACTACGAGTAAGCACGGCAGGGTCAACCCTAGAACAACATCATTTCCCAGCTCTATTACTAGGCCGCTGTTGAAGGATTTTTGCCCGAAATATAGGTAAGGCCGGACTCCAAGAAGCCGAGCAAACATGTGACCCAATCCTTTTGCGCGGGTGAAGAAGTTTCCGAATTTCTAGAAGATAGTTTAGTGCCAACAATAGGAAATTTTCGAGGCTGTGCTGCGTTTGCCGCGTCTGGGGCGTCTGTTGGCCGTAGAGGCGCCGATCATGCGAACTACAGGGCTATTTTCGGACGAGACAGGCCTTGTAATTGGCTCGAGTATGCTCGGCCAGAATAAGCAGCCACAAATTTTCCCAAAAGAGCGGTCGCCTTGACGGTTACCAAGCCTCATTTCACTGCCAGCAAACAATCTCGAAATAAGCATTTGGAATCGCGAGATGACTGGCTTACATGCACAGTCAAGACTGGCTGCACGGGAAACTTCTTTGTATAAAGTCCTCCCAGCTAACATGTGGAGGATTTACATTCTGCATCCCATCATCATCGACATCCAATCAGCTCCAACAACTTTTTCTTATTTTTCTTAAATTTCCTTGCTCTCTCATCCAGTCTCACCCAACTCAAAATAATCCATAATGCATTCCTCAATAGTATCAGCAGCCTCCTTGATCGGGCTTTCATGCCTCTCAGTCGTTTCTGCTCTCCCATTCACATACAACAACAATCCTCTCGGCAATGGTTTCCCAAATATTGCACCTGGCAGTTCACAACAACTTGCTATCGAGCAGCAAGCACATGGCAGTCTTTCGAATGCTCCCCCGCCACCAACCAAGCCCCAACCCGATTCATTGACAAGCTTAAGGCTCATCGCCTTCAACGAGTTGTTCGAGGTTGCCTTCTTCACGGAACTCCTTTACAATCTCACCAACAACGTTCCCGGTTACGAAGTCCACCACCAAGGTGCTCACGACTTCATCGTCAGGGCTCTTACAGCCGTCCAAGCACAAGAAGAACTTCACATGCTGAACGCCAACAACGCTCTCAAACACTTCAACGAATCAGCCATTCTCCCATGTCAATATAACTTCCCAGTCGACAATTTTGAAGACGCCATAACACTCGCCTCCACTTTCACTGATGTTGTTCTCGGCACGCTCCAAGACGTTCAGAACTCCTTCGGTGCTGATGGAGATATTGGACTGATCCGTGGTGTCGGCTCAGTGATAGGACAAGAAGGAGAGCAAAATGGCTTCTACCGACAACTACTCAATCAGGTTCCAAGCGCTCTGCCATTCTTGACTACCTCCACCAGAGAATTCGCATTCTCCGCTCTCCAAGGCTTCGTTGTTCCAAACTCCTGCGGCAATCTCGGCGCCATCGACCTCCAGATCTTCCAACCTCTCAATGTCGTTACTAAGAACATCGGAGCTCACTCCCAGACTCTCGACTTCAGCTTTGAGGCCAAAAATCCTCAGCCATCATGGAACTCCGACTTCTCTGGTCTCTCCCTCGTATACATCAACCAACAGAACTTGCCCGTTGTTGAGAAGATTCAGAACGCGAAGAAGGATAGCAACAACATTGTTACCTTCCAGGCTGTCTTCCCCTTCGATGATGCCACTCAAGGCGCAGTTTTCGGTAACGGTTTGACGATCGCGGCTGTGACGAACAGCTCAGGTCCCTTCGCGACAGCGGATTTGGTCGCCAAGTCGACGGTGTTTGGTCCTGGTTTGATTGAGATTAACTGAGGGTTGTTTGGGATTAATTAATGAGTGATGCAGTCTTTTGATAATTAGCGAGCATTAATTAAAGTTATTGATCATTTTCAACCACCTTATGCTTTCGTCAATGCTCTCCGTATCTTATACTGTGATCGTCTTTTCCCACTCTTCAGGCCTGCCAAGTACGTGAGAATAAGCAGCAAGTTATGCCTTTGTTTCCGCTGATTTTGTTGAGGACCATGGTGACAACCGACACAAAACAGAAAACTTTGGCCTCTTCAGGTTTTGATGGCGCGCAAGTAGATCGAGAATCTCGGAAGCTTCAGGAGGATTGTGATCTTTCAATGCATCTCGAACGATTGCAACTGCTGGCACTTCTACTCGAAGACCTTTCCACTTGCAAACTAGATCTGGGTTTGCACCATATCGCAGGAATAGCAGAACTACCGGGAACTGATCTGGAGTGATGCACCGATCAGAGGAATTCCGGTGGAGGTTTAGTAGAACGGTCTGCCAAGCATTATCCAAAGAAGGTTTCTTCGTGGATATCATTGTTCCGTGCCTGAGGAGTATTTCCACCATCTCTTTGTTATTTTTGTGGCTGTATGTGTTGGATAGTACTGTCCCACGAACCGCATAGTCGAGTGGAGCCCAGATGAAGGGACTGCCGCTACTAATGAGAGTACGGCGAATCGATTCGGAGCTCATGTTCTCACCGAGTCTTTTTTCCACGTAGTGACACAAATTGTGTTGCACCGCAAGGGTCAGGAAGGAGGGGGACCAACTGTTCGGATAACTGAGCGGTCGATCCTTTTTATGCGTGGCAATGACAAGCTTCAATTGTTCCAACAAGGCCATATGATTGCGGCTGGAGTTCAGGTTCGACTTGGAAGCATACTGCATTGCAATTGTCGCGAGTTGCCAGAGATTTTGGTTATCGTCCACTTTTCGAGTGATCTCTTGTCCTGGTGGAACGGTCTTCAACTGAAGAATGTACGACCTTAAGAGACTGATTTCAGGGCTAAAGTCAGGATCGGTAGTTTTGGAAAGCACCAAATTCCACACTTCTGGTTTCTCCAGATAATCTTTGACGGTGCGATGCAAGAATTGCACTTTTCCATTGGCTTTAGGAGACCGGATGCCGTGCAGAGTGGCCACCGATCCAGACACTTCAAGCAGACCAGCACATCGCACTTTCATCCTGTCTTCCATGTTTTGACAAGCAATTGATATCTCATTCGCAGTCCAAGGTCGAATGAGTTCATTAATTGGCCGGTCAGTGTGGGAGGTATCCGTGAATGCGAAACTAAGAATACTGAGGGGCGTATCGAGAGAGCCGATTTGAACGATTTGAAACATCATAGAAGCTCTGTCTATGTAGAATGGGTCGATGCGATTCATTAGCATGTGATGATAGAGCTTTTCGAGGTCGCCAGGTAAGGCTCGTAGCCTCCTCTCCAAATCAACAATATCATCTCTGTTTCCCAGACCGCTCAACAGTGAATCAACAACAAGTCGGACCCACAGAAATACACCATCGGCTCTGGTCACGATCTCGTGCTCCAGTAAAGGTGCCCGCAGTGGTTCATCAAAGGTAAGCTGCTGGTATCGAGAGTGTGTGGTCAGCTGATTGTGAACGTAGTTCTCGATATCTATGAATGTCAAATCCTGCAATTTGAGATTTGGACATGCGGAAAAGAAATCCTCAAATGCGAGCAAGGGCCGGCTGGAAACGCATATTTTGATGTTAGCAGAATGAGAAAGCGTCGTGAAGAACTCTGCAATCTTCTCATGGTCCCCTTCGTATTCGTCAAGGCCGTCAATGAAGAAGCATAACTTCATTGATACTTGATTTTGCTGAACCAAGGCTGCGAAGGCTTGCATCAATTGTGTGAGAGACAGTTGGTCGCGCTCGTAGTGACCAGTCGGGTCCAGTATTTCCGAATACCGCCGGGCCCATAGCCCTGGCAAGACAACAGGGATCAGCTCTCTAAACTCCCGAAGCACTTCGAAGAGCAAAGTTCGCAGAAGCCCACATTGCGATCTTTGTTCAAGCGTTCCACTGTTCCAAAAGAAGAACCTTGCAGTACTTAAAGAGGTTCCATCGGCCCATTTCATGAGAGCTTGCCGGGTCCGTGAATTGTCATATATGTAACGCATCAACGTCGACTTTCCGGAACCGGCTTTCCCGTTAATCCAGTAGATGCCACTCTCAGATTCCAGCCATGATATGAAAGAGCTCCGAGATTCTCTAACATCAGGAGGTTGGAACACCCATCGAAATGTGGCCCGGTGTGCCTCCGGAACCTCCTCATGTCGATCTAACATTGTTGAAAAGCATAGTGACTCGAGAACATCATTTTCAACCGATATTTTGACCTTCTCCTCCTCCTGCACCAGGGTATATTGGAGACGCCCGGGAGCTTCATCCGGGAAGCACACAGACTTGTTCGCGCTTCTTTCTTCATGCGCGCAGGTAGAACATGCCTCACTCACTCTGCTTTGGTACTGTTCAATGCGGTTAAGCATCTGACCAACAGCTTTCATCTGATCGCTGAGATCTCTGGGAACTGCTCTCTGTAAATCAAGCAGAGCAGTAATAATATGTCGGGACTTTGCATCCAGTCTCTCAAAGCGATCTGACTGTTGGACTGATATGCCATCGACACGGGCTCTGAAACGCATTAGCTCATAGTTAAAGGCTCCGGAATCAACAGCATCCTTGCCTTATGTCCACAAGAAGCCAAGTCTCGATGGAATTCCTAAGACCCTCGAGCTTCTCCACCGCAACCTTCAGATCGTTCTTTGCCCACGTTGCTCTCAATGCATAGCGGAAACTCTGCGCAACCCCATTCTTGCCCTCAATCCTGAGACCATTTAGTCGACAGAGCAAGTCTTGGGCGACTTGCTGACTCTTTTGACACAGGTCCGTGATCACTATATCCGTGTGAGAATCAGACACACTATCCTGCGGATGGATCGACTGTGCCAGCCTTGCAGCGTGGTCTGAGATATCTCGTGCCACGAATTTCAGTTCATCATGGGCTGAGAGCGTGCCGTTGGCTGAATGGTACAATTGATGCCCTGTTGACACGATCTTGATGGCAAAGTTGGCAAACTGGAGAATATTGCAAGCTGCTGAGAGAGCTGTCAATGGGTCCATAATGTGGATTTAGTTCCCTAGAGACTTGTGCGAATATAAATCAGCAACAATAACCAGTAGTTTTTATTCATATGCCGAGGCATCATTTGATTTTGTTGATGCCGCAAGTCTTCGAGAGTAAATTCGCGCATTTGGGAACCAGCCTTGCGCGAAGCGAGCGAGTTTATCTCATCCACAGACCAAAGGTAAGGCGAACATGCAGGCTAACTCAAGGCAGACATGCCCTCGGCTGGTGCCCATCAGCGAAACCTTGGTGTCAATGGATAACTACCCCAAAATCACCCACTTTATTTGAGGTCCAGCTTTCTCCCACATATCCAGAAATATCTTCCCTACCCCCATCCGCGAAGCCACACCCCCACTCCACTCAATCATCATGACATTGACTAACAATTGCCGGGTATTCCTACTCCAAACCAAAGGACAATTCGTGTTCCTCAGCTGGGTGAGATACATGTGCATGTAATCATCTGGCCTGCTCGTTGCAAGAGAGATAGCAATGAACTCCCACCGACGCAGCTCGTTTTCAGGTTGGAGAGTTTGTTCGGCCCAGATTTTGTCCATTTCGATAAATCCAGCGAGATTGTCAGATTCGCTTCCTGGTAGTAGAATGCTGATCATGGAGATAGTGGTCAAGTCGACGTCGTTGGTGTAATCGGTCCACCAAGAGTCTTGTGTGGTGTAAGGAACACTGTTTCGGAGGTTCATGTATGTATGTTGGGTAGAGAACAGTAATCGGCCAGCTTTCTGAAGAGCAAGTTGATGAACAACGTCCGGAACATGCCCGCGGGACTGGACGGCTTTAGATGAAGTCGCTGGGTTGACCATTTGAATGATAGAATTGTCATCCGACCAGTAGCCACTCAGCAACCAATCGATCTGGAAAAATGAGGGTGCTTGCCCATCTCGCCAATAGGCTGGTATAGGCGTGGAAGAAGTTGGCGTCAACCTCTCTTCTTTGAAGGTGTACTTTATTGCCCCGTTGACAGATGCCCACGACCACGACGGAAGAGTAGCATGTGCCAGACGTCTTTCTGCACGCCCAGCCTTCTGCCATAGGAGAGCATCTTCGAAAGATCCTTCAGGAAGGCCGAAATAAAAGCTTCGAATGTAGGTCCTCATCATGTGGCCCATTACTCCTTGGAAAGCTCGCAGGATATCAGTCTGAGACGTCAACGTGCGACATGTGTATTCAGTGACATTCTGCGTGAACAATTCCAAGAAACTTAGCGGGCGAGAGGATGGCGGACCCCAGGCATTTCTAAAGCGTTCAGTTGTCGAAATGGTCGGCAACAAGCGATCCTTTCTTTCATATTGTACTCCTTCGGAGCAGGCATAGTAAGCCTGACTTTCAGTGAAGAAGAGGCATCTTCTTGAGAACATTCGTTCCTGATATGTCCAGCCACGTGTATTCCAAATTGAACGATTCACGGTGTCGTTGAGCCGAGGAAGCACGTTGCTCACTTGGATATCTTGGATCGTGATGATTTGCCTCTTCGCATCCCTCAACCAAGTGCTCACACCAGGTAGCCCAGAATCCGCGTGATCTCCCGCTGCTGCAACGATAGTAACAACAGCTTGAGAATAAGTAAAATCCATAAGGTCAATTTGGTGCTTCTGATTAATAGGGTCATCTTGGACAATGCAAAGACTGTCAACCCAAAGGTAGGTTTCTCCAATCTCGGAACAGACTCGTATTGCGTCTCTGATGGTTCGAGGTAAGTTTGTATTCTGCAATGAGTTCTTCTCTGCGAGAGAGGCAGAATTTTCTCGAGTTAAGGTAAGCCAATTTTTGGACGGCTTGCCCCACTATGTCGATGAGAAGTCAGCAAATTACTTTATTCGAAATAGAAATGAAATTGATTCAACAGGAATAGGGCTCATGAAGCAGTTCCGAATGGTAAACAATTGCTTCCCAAATAACTTACAACATAACTCAGTGCGCAATATCTGCAAATCGGAGGAGCAACCATGACTCTCATATCCTTAACATCGATAACAAACATGGGCTCGATTCGCGTAACGGGGATCGGATCGATGTGATTATGGTGATTCTCCTCACAATCCCTCAACATGCTCTTCAGCACCCCAAAATCAACTTTAGGACAGTTCTCAAAAGATCTCCCCACTTGCCCACGAATTTCACCCTCACGATTGTAGACAACCTCAAACTCCAACCACTGAAAGGGCTTCCTCGAATGCGTCTCAGTAATCTGAAGTGCATACCCTCCCACCTGCTGCCTCGTCAAATCTAGAGCATCAATGAAGCATTTCGTATCCGTACTCTCCAAAGCCTCTTCCCACGTTCCACTGCCCTGCCATGTCTGCTTGCAGCCCAGAACTACAAGGGAGCAGAAATCACACTCAGGCCGCTTGACCATAGCATCCAGTCTCCCGAGATCAACCATCCGGCCATCTGCTTCACAGAAAATGAGATGTCTCAGGCGAATTTTTTGGCATTGAGAGCATAGATTGGGTGGCAGAGAAGTGGATGGTGGACAGGAACAGATTGGTGGCTCGTTGCGAGCTGGAGTGAACTCGCCATTCTCATCCCAGTGTGGTCGGTTAGGGAAGATGTTCAGGCTTTCGGGATACCTAGCTGACATGGCGGGCCGCGTCTCAGACGGACGTGTCAGCTTCTAGGAAGGTAATGACGAGAATGACTGCGTGTCCTTGGGAGGTATGGGCATGAATTGGCTGATCGAAGCATTTTTGATGAAAATGTAAATAATTTCAGAGACGGACGTCTTGAATTTTCGGCTGTAGGAAGATTGCACGTGACCGATCTAGTTTTAGATATTTAATCAGGACTGAAGTATTTTGCTTTAAGATATGGGTTGATCAATCCATGGGAGGGATTGACATTCAACTATTCAAGGCGGGGAGCGAGTGTGGATGTAAGTGCTTCTTCATTCCCTGATATAGAGCGAGCGATTGATATTCGTTATTCCGCCCACTTAAACAAAACGACTCAAGGACAGAAGAGCTGATGAACCCGTAGGAATGTATTGAGGATAAAATCCACCATAGGAAATATATACTACATTCTCAGTCTATCAGCCGTTAAGTCAACAATACTCTGTAACAAGCCCAAGCAAGCAATGCAACAACCGCGCTCAAGCTCAACCCTCAATCTCGACCCTCATTCACCCTTACTCATCAGTAACTGAAGCAAACTTGTCGGTCATAGCTTGGACAAGGTCCTCGTACTTGGGAAAAGTTAGTGGAGATCAAGAGCGTGGAAATAGTCGAACATACCTTCTTGGTGATCGCCTCCTCGCCCTCACTTGGGAGCTCGAACTTCATGCTTCGGAGTTGCGACTGGAGCTCACCAGTAGCCTCTCTGACCTTGTTCCAACTTTGACCTTGTGCAATAGCCTTCTGAGCCTCATCATGGAAACCCATCATGGCCTTCATCATCCATTCGGTCTTCCAGATTGGACAGAATTGATCGTAGTCACTGTAACCGTTTTGTTGCAAGAAATCCTCCTTGATCAAAGCAGCAACGTCCAAAGTGATCTTGTCAGGGTCGGATAAGGCAGACTTTCCGACCAACTGGACAACTTGATCCAATTCTTCCGAATCAGACAGAAGCTGCTTGATGCGGTCTCGAAGTCTGGGGAATTCTGGGAAGTCCTTCTCGTAGTACTTGTCGAGAACGTTGGTGTATTTGCTGTAACTGACGGAGGTGTTGATGGATGGGAAATGCTTACGTTGGGCGAGTTTCTTGTCGAGACCCCAGAAGACCTGCACAATACCGAGAGTACTGCTAGTGACTGGATCTGAGAAATCACCACCGGGAGGACTCACGGCACCGACGATACTGACACTGCCCTCACGTTCTGGGCTACCAAGAGCTGCGACCTTACCAGCACGCTCGTAGAAACTAGCCAATTTAGCTCCCAAATAAGCGGGGAAGCCTTGATCAGCAGGCATTTCACCCAAACGACCGGAAATTTCACGAAGGGCCTCAGCCCATCGAGATGTGGAGTCAGCCATCATAGCAACATCCTTTCCTTGATCACGGAAGTACTCCGCAACGGTGATACCAGTGTAAATAGAAGCCTCACGAGCGGAGACAGGCATGTTGGAGGTATTTGCGATGAGGGTGGTACGCTTCATGATAGGTTCCTTTCGTCCATCGATCTCGATTGTGAGTTCAGGGAAATCCATCAAGACTTCAGCCATCTCATTTCCACGTTCACCACATCCGACATATACAATGATGTCGCTGTTGGAGAACTTGGACACAGACTGACTAATGACAGTCTTTCCACAACCGAAAGCACCTGGGATAGCAACGGTACCTCCCTGGACACTGGGAAACAACGCATCCAAGACACGTTGACCGACGACGAAAGGCTTATCCGCTGCAAGCTTCTCGGTGGTTGGTCGTGGCACACGGACGGGCCATGTATGCATCATGCTGTACTCAGTCTTCTTGCCATCGAATTCGACCTCCAAGATCTTCTCGTCAACCTTGTAGCTTCCCTTCTCAGCAATTCGAGTGATAGTACCTCTTGCTCGCGGTGGTAGCAAAATTTTGTGGTCGTCGAGAAGGGAGTTTTCGTAGACAGTTCCCCAAATATCTCCTCCAGTGATATGGTCTCCGACCTTCATTATTGGCTTGAAATCCCAATCCTTCTCTCTGTTCAAGGCAGGTGCAGAGATACCGCGGGGGATGTAAATGCTTTTCGCGACGTCTGCGATAGCTTTGAGGGGTCGCTGGATACCATCGTAGATTGTTTCCATCATACCAGGGCCCAATTCGACAGACAAAGGCTTTCCAGTTCGAAGGACAGGGTCTCCAACAGTAACACCAGCTGCATCCTATTAGCATCTCCTTCAAAAATGTATAAGGATATCCCATACCTGTCTCCTCGTACACCTGAATTGTAGCCTTATCCGCTTCGATTCGAATGACCTCGCCGACAAGGTTATCGTGTCCTACTCGAACCTAGAAGCGTGTGAGCTTCGCCAGTATCTGCCAGAATTCTGAGAACATACCAATTCGTACATAGCAACACCAATCATGTTTTCTGCAACCACGACGGGTCTGCGTCAGGTCAGTATTGTACAGTGAAGGTAGACCTGCAAGCTACATACCCAGAAATAGAGTAGATCGAGCCTGAACAGCTATCATTAGCTTGGGTGCTCTGTAGATGTTCTGGTGGGACATACCATATTGCTCCTCGCCATCGGCGTCAGCATTCTTAGCTGCCTTCTTTGGGGGCATCTTGACTGGAGTATGCACCAGTTCTGGGTGTCTCTCGACAATCGGAGTTGACGGGCGTGAGTTAGGTAAAGCAGGCAGCTCTCCAACGTCGACGAGCTTGGAAGGACTGAAGGCGGCAGACAGTCGATCGATATTTCGATTCTTGATGAGATCGTACAATGAAGGTCGAGCTTTCAAACGAGGACGGAAGCCAACGTTCATCAACCAATTGTTCAATCAAGGCCGGCGGGTATCAAAGCAGCGACGGACGTAGTGGGTGGATTGAAGTACTATGAAGCGGGACCAAGAGAGAGCTCTGTTTAGCGGCATCGCTAAAAGTAAAAGGTGCGGGTCGATTACGGTCAGTTTTGGCGATAAAGAAGGAATTGACATGCGAATTTACAGAGGCAGACTTTACAACAGGATTAATTTATGGCAATCAGGTGAATAATATAGGTATTTTGGAAATAATAGCAGGTACTTCAGAGATCTTTCAGGACGTTCATATGAAGAACTCCAGTTCTCAGTCCGCTTTCATCATCTGGCACGTGTATTAGGCACAAGAGCACGAGCGATAAGACACCTCTAGCGACCACCATTTCACTGGAAGAACACCCTAGCTCCTCTGCCAGCATCCCGCCTCCAACCTCTCCTAGCTTTCCTTGTCCCGAGTCTACATGATCATCATCACCTGGAGTCTTGTTCACCAGGACATACAACGACACTCACCCTCTGCCCAAACACCACCTAAGATTCACACCCTTGACTCAAGTGTCCGCCTCCAAGCTTCGGCGTCATATGGCAGGCCCAGAACCGGATTAACTAAGCAATAAACACCACCTCAACACTCAACGAACATCATAACGACATAGATATCTGGATATCGCGATTTCCGGGGGTATCTTTGAACAACTACCTACGAGCGGCACTCCCGCAGAAGTCGTCCTGGCAGACGATCACTCCCAACCTAATATATATTCCCCATCCACTTCCGACGACCCATCCACCCCGAATCGTGTTCCCTCAATACCTACCAGCACAACAATCTCAGCACCAAATCCAAGTAATCAACACATACAGCAATCATTAAGCCGAAGTGTAACGAACAGTCCCACCAGCTCACCAGAAGAAGAGTCAGAAGAGGAACAACAGCCAACAGGTACCATTCTCGGTCGCAGACGTCGAGCAACCTCTTCAGAAACAGAGGAGCAGGAGGGCATTCACGAGAGTCCAGAGGGCTCGGTGAATGCACAGAATACTGAGGACGACCATCGGCAGAAAAGAAGAAGAATGAGAGCAGACGGAGAAAGCAGTAATTCGAATGGAACCTCGAGACCATTCTCAAATGGATCGGGGGCCTCCCCTCTACACAAAGCGGCCCTTTCGAACTCTACAAATGGCACCCGCAGATCTTCAGCAGCCATGAACGGATCATCGAACACAAATGGGCATTCGACGTTGGGAAGCAAGCCACGACTTGGGTATTTTGGACATGACCGCGAGGAAGTGACCAGGATATTGATCCAGTCGCTGACGGATCTGGGCTACAACGGTGCTGCAGCAACTTTAAGCCAAGAAAGTGGCTATGACCTGGAAAGTCCTGCGGTTGCTGCATTTCGAAATGCTGTATTGCAAGGAGAATGGACTGAAGCCGAGGAGTTGTTGTTCGGCGGGTCGACAGAAGAAGGAGGGGTCAGCATAAGTGGAAATGGCCTGGTCCTTCGAGAAGGTGTCGACAAGAATGTGATGCGATTTTGGCTAAGACAACAAAAATTCCTGGAGTTATTGGAGCAACGGGATACTGGAACAGCTTTGATGGTTTTACGGTTAGAATTAACGCCATTATACCAAGATACCATCAAACTTCACTTCCTTTCAAGGTACGGCTCGACGGCTTTCTACAGAGCTTCCCCAAAAGCCATGCCAAAATAGGAACTGATTATTAACTATTAAATAGTTTACTCATGTGCCAAACCGTAGAAGACCTGAAAGCGAAAGCGGCATGGGATGGCGCTGAAGGCGAATCGCGGCACCTCCTCCTCTCGGATCTTTCACGTACGTCCGAACTTCACTCAAATAGGATCTATGCTAACAATATTTAGAATGCATCTCACCATCAGTCATGTTGCCAGAACACCGACTGGCCGTTCTACTGACACAGGTGAAGCGGAGCCAGATATCAAACTGCCTATATCATAACACGATTGCATCGCCTTCCTTATATCAGGACCATCGGTGTGATCGGAATAACTTTCCGTCGAGGGCATTTGTTGAACTTGAAAAGCATGGTGGTGAGATCTGGCAGGTGGTGTTTTCGCATGACGGATCACGCTTAGCGAGCTCTGGAAGTGACGGGTCAGTCATCATTTACGAAGTTGGCTCTTTTGAGGTTCTCCATACCCTCGCGGACCATGAATCCGGGGTTGGTTCGATCTCCTGGAGTCCTGATGACTCATTAATCGTTACTGGCTCCACGGACAAACGAGCTCGTTTATGGAACGCCGTGGTAAGTTCTTCCAACACGTTTATGTTTGCCTCACTAATATTCTGCAGACTGGTGAACTGAAACGGACTCTGACCCGATTTGGAGAGCCTGTTAGTAGCTGTATATGGGCTCCCGACGGGCAAACGTTTGTGACCGGTTGCCTTGACAAGGAGCGGAATCTCTGCCAGTGGAATCTCAACGGGGAACTGATCTACGACTGGGGCCGATCACATCGAATACAAGATCTTGCAGTATCACCAGATGGCCACCATCTAGTAGCCATGACCAACGAAACCCAGATCTACATCTACAACTTCGTCACACGTGAGCTCGAAAACGAGATGGATCTCGAAGTCAAGATGGGCTCCATAAGCATCAGCCAAGACTCAAGATACCTACTAGTCAATAAGTTTAGCGGTGAAGCTCAAATGTTCGATATTCAAACGCAGGAATCAGTTAGAACCTTCGTTTCGGGTGACCCTGGTGGGAATTATGTGATCAGGAGTACCTTCGGCGGTGCAAATGAGAGCTTTGTTATCGTTGGAAGTGAAGGTACGTTCAACTGGGGGGGTGCACATCTACTTGAATCACTTGCTAACTCGTCTAACAGGTGGTGCCGTGTACATCTGGCACAAAGACAACGGTACCCTAATTGAAAAGCTCGAAGGCCACGAAAAAGGCTGCTGCAACTCCGTAGCATGGAATCCAGCGAATCCCTGCATGTTCGCCTCAGCAGGCGATGACGGTAAAATCCGGATGTACGTCCTCCCTCCCCCATTCCCCACCTTCATATGCCTAATAGAGCACAGATGGTCCAACGAAGATCCCAGATTAAAATCCTCGAAAGGATCACGACAATCCAACGGTTCCCAACGAGGATCATCAAACAACAGCTGGTGACCTTCCTATTTACAATACAAGACCATAGCATAGACCGACCCGGCACACTTGTCATATTTCACTGAACTGCATATCACATAGGAAGGCGAATTTGGGAGGCATGAAATGAGTGATGGATGGGGAAGGGAGCATTTTGGGGGCTGGCATTTGATTGGTGTTTGTGTGGGCACAGCGATGCGGAGTTAGGATTCTTTCACTGTGTTGCTTAGACGTTGACTTTGGCTGCACTGCGGGGATAGATTGTTTCGGGATGGGGTTAGGGCTTAGGTTCACTGATGAATGGCATGGCATGATAGATGCATTGGGGGTTGTATGTCGCACGAAACTCATCAATCAAACAATCGATGAAATTTATCATTTACTACTTTTCATTCATTAGTTCATCTATTTATGTTGGTTATGAGTTACGATCAACTTCGTCAGCCCAAGGAATCGCACTCTGAGCCCCCTTCTTTTCCACCGTCCTCCCCGCAGCTCTGCAAGCTAACCTCACATCCTCTTCGCTCACTTCCCCCCTCCCTCCTTTCCTTACTACATTCACCGCATAAGCGCCGACAAACGTATCACCCGCCGCCGTTGTATCCACAACCCTCGCCACTTTCTCAGCTCTCACATACCGTCCTTCCTGTCCAGCACTTGCGAAGAAAGCACCCTTAGCTCCTAACGTCACGACAACATTCTTCACTCCCCTCGACAACAACTCTTTTGCAACAACATCCCATTCAAAGCCGTCCTTCTCAACATCTTGCACTTTCCGCCCTGTGAGAATGGCCGCCTCGCTTTCGTTCACAACTAAATGCGTGATCGCCTCATATGCATCCTCAGGCAACTTCACTGCAGGAGCGGGATTAAGCAGCACACCCACACCTGCTTCTTTGGCTGTAGCAAAAATTTGGAGGACAGTTGGGAGGGGGATTTCTAGTTGCATGATTATTAGATCGGGGAGTGGAGATCCAAGACTCGATGCGGTTGTGAAGTCGGTGGGCTGGAGGGTATGATTCGCCCCCGGATTTAACAAAATCCTATTCTCACCACTGCTCTCCTCCACAAGAATGACTGCTACGCCCGTCGTTTCGCCGTCTACCACTTTCACACCGGAAGTATCAATACCGTCAGCTTTCATGCCTTGGACCAAAGCAGGACCGAACTCATCAGATCCTACGGCTCCGACCATCCGGACCTGGACACCGGAAGGGGATAGAGACGATGTGGTTTTGGGATTGGGGCGAGAGAGACGAGCGCATGCTACAGCTTGGTTCGCTCCTTTTCCGCCTGAGCCTGTGGAGAAGGATGATGCGGTGAGCGTCTCCCCTCCAGATGGTACTCGAGGGGTCACTGTCACCAGACTATGAAATCCCAGAGTCAGCATTTGCTTAACAGAAAGGGGGGGTCAAGTGAGGTTTCCGGGGCTTTGAACTCTGATGGCATTCTCTTTGTCGGCAGGAGAACTCGGGAAATGGGATAGAATAGGAAAGAGTACCTCACGAGATCTACTTACTCGGTGTTCAGGGAGCCGATTATTGTTATGATTTTGGAAGCCATTTCATTGACAGTGGGGTTGAGTGGTCGAGTCGGATTACAAATTAGCTTCCAGCAAGCTTGAGAGAAGCCGGGGAGTTCAGTGATTCCAGGCACGTGCTTCGAGTACCAATGAAAGATCCCAGCCTTGCGAACGGAAAGGAGGTGGTGATGACGGCGGGAGATATTGGGATGAACACAACGACTCACGTGCCGGAGGATAATGTGGGAGCCTGGGAGTGGGACGCGTCGTAAGCTCTGATGGTACTGAGGATTTTACTTATTCGCAATGTTAATATTGTAAAAGAAATACGAGTACGACTTAATACCGAAGCCTGAAAGCACTCTTGTTGATCCAGACAGAGTTGGCAAAATTTTCATCAACTTTTGCGGATTGACTTCCTCTAAATTTAGAACTGGAATTCCACTTAAGAACCCAAATCTTATCCCAATCACTCAAAAGGAAGGAAGAGTCAACTCACACAAAAGCCAACTGAGGAAGAAAGTCAACTTCCCCTCACAAATATACAAGAGAACCAGGTTCTCAAGTGTTTCGCAAAGAGGCAAAAGAGAGTGACATCTCGCACGTGCCTGTGCAGTGAATCAACAAGCGACCTGAATTTCAGCCACAGATCGTCGCCAACTTTAAAGCGTACGCAACGCAACTTGTAAGAAATTCAAAGAACACCCGCGACCCGCAACTCTTCGCACATAACCCTTCATTGTCGCACACACATCAATCTTGGTAATCCTACAGCAAAACAACTACCTTTGCAGATACACAAACATATTCATCATGTCCGCTCAAGGGCAAGGCGGTATCTCAGACCCTGGCCTCATAACGTCAGTGTCCCCTGAACTCCCTCCGTTTTGCGCCGCGCGAAGCTGACAACTCCTGCAGACTGGTAAACAAACTCCAAGATGTCTTCACGACAGTTGGCGTACAGAACCCTATCGATCTTCCTCAAATAGTGGTGGTGGGCAGTCAGTCGAGTGGAAAGAGTTCAGTGCTGGAGAACATAGTGGGACGCGACTTGTAAGACAACCACATATCCTCAAGGCAGGACACAACTAACATATCAATACAGCTTACCTCGAGGCACCGGTATTGTCACCAGACGGCCGCTCGTCCTTCAACTCATCAACCGCGAAGGAGCCAAGGCGAAGACGAATGGAGTAAAGGAGGATATATCTGCAGGAGCCGATAAGGAAGCAAATGCTGATGAGTGGGGCGAGTTTCTTCACATTCCTGGCCAGAAGTTCTACGACTTCAACAAGATTCGAGATGAAATCGTCAAAGAGACAGAAGCAAAGACTGGTCGCAATGCCGGCATCTCTCCCGCTCCCATCAACCTCCGAATATACTCTCCCAACGTCCTTACCCTCACACTCGTCGATTTACCCGGTTTGACAAAGGTCCCGGTCGGTGATCAACCAAGAGATATCGAGAGACAAATTAGGGAGATGGTGCTTAAGCAGATCAGCAAGCCAAACGCTATCATCCTTGCAGTCACAGGTGCGAATACCGATTTGGCAAATTCGGATGGTCTGAAGCTGGCACGAGAAGTCGATCCCGAGGGTCAGCGCACAATCGGTGTTCTCACAAAGGTTGATTTGATGGACGAGGGTACTGATGTCGTTGATATCCTGGCTGGACGAATCATCCCTCTTAGGTTAGGATACGTCCCAGTTGTGAACAGAGGTCAGCGCGATATCGATAACAAGAAGGCAATCGTAGCGGCGTTAGAGAACGAGAAGAACTTTTTCGAGAACCACAAGGCATACCGAAACAAGAGCTCATACTGCGGAACTCCATACTTGGCGAGAAAGCTTAATCTCATCTTGATGATGCACATTAAGCAGACTCTGCCAGATATCAAAGCTCGCATTTCTGCTTCGTTACAGAAGTATACGACGGAACTCCAAGGCCTTGGTGACTCCATGCTCGGGAACAGCGGAAACATTGTCCTTAACATCATCACTGAATTCTCCAACGAGTGGCGAACAGTCCTAGAGGGAAACAACACAGAATTGTCGAGCGTGGAACTTTCGGGTGGTGCCAGAATCAGCTTCGTTTTCCACGAGTTATACTCCAATGGTGTTAAGGCTGTGGACCCATTCGATCAGGTCAAGGACATCGACATCAGAACTATTCTCTACAACTCTTCCGGATCCTCCCCATCTCTCTTCGTCGGTACTACTGCTTTCGAACTCATCGTGAAGCAACAAATCAAGCGCTTGGAAGAGCCTAGCTTGAAGTGCGTTTCGCTAGTCTATGACGAACTCGTCCGCATCCTCACACAATTACTTAACAAACCATTGTTCCGACGCTATCCTCAACTCAAGGAGAAGTTCCATCAAGTGGTCGTCGCTTTCTTCAAGAAGGTCATGGACCCTACGAACAAGCTTGTGAAGGATTTGGTTGCTATGGAGTCTACCTATATTAATACTGGCCACCCAGACTTCTTGAATGGACACAGAGCCATGGCGATTGTCAATGAAAGACACAATGTCTCAAAGCCAGTCCAAGTTGATCCCAAGACTGGCAAGCCATTACCCGCTTCGGCAACACCAGTCAGAACAGCTAGTCCGACCATGGATGCCATGGGAGGCGACGCAAATGGCGGATTCTTTGGCAGCTTCTTTGCATCCAAGAACAAGAAGAAGATGGCAGCCATGGAAGCTCCGCCGCCAACTCTCAAGGCATCTGGCACCTTGTCAGAGAGAGAGAACATCGAGGTTGAGATTATCAGTAAGTGAAACATCAATCTTCACTCTTGTGTGCTTCTGCTAACCTCGTTAGAACTCCTGATCAACTCATACTACAACATCGTGAAGAAGACAATGATTGATATGGTGCCCAAAGCTATTATGCTCAACTTGGTCCAGTAAGTCTTTCCGGCAGCTTTCATAGGCAAAGCTAACCACGTGCAGATTCACAAAGGATGAGATGCAACGAGAACTGCTCGAGAACATGTACAGAACCGACACACTTGACGAACTTCTCAAGGAAAGCGACTATACCATCCGTCGAAGAAAGGAATGCCAACAAATGGTCGAGTCTCTGTCACGTGCAAGTGAAATCGTCAGTCAAGTACAATAAGGAATCTTCTCCTCTCGCACAAACGCATATGTCCTTCCAGCAAACAAGGTACCCGAAACGAGGCAGTCCAAACGACATAGATCTTCACAGTATATGACAAGATGTGCTGGCTCCCTAGACACCTCCTTTTCACGAGCATCTTTTGGTACGATACCTCTTCTGGTGCATGTAATGGAATACATGATTCTCGGCGATGGACGTGAAGGACCGACAAGAGAGATGTGCATCACTCAATTTTTTCTGAAGCTGGGTGGGTGGGCAAGCATAAGGCGAATGGAATTGCTGCGATTCGACACGATAAGGTAGCGAATTATTGACAGGTTGTATCATGGTTTTGTTGAATGTTTTCGTTTCCATCATCCCGACCATACCACAGACAGGTTACTAGATAGTGCAATTTTGCGCAAGAATTCCCTCATCCATCTCTTCATCTCCTTCCCCGCCATCTATGTCTCGTGATTCATAACTCCCGGAGAAAGATACACGTTTTTTTTTCTTTCCGTGACCTCTTCTGCAAATTCCCGCTTCCTTGATTGACTTCCCTATCATCGCCATCGGAGTAAATATCCTACGATCTCACTATGTCACAACGAGATCTTGTCTTTCAGCTGTACCTCGTCGTACGCTAGCCTTGCATAAAGACAACGCAACGATTAGTCGCCTCAATCCCTTCACCGCACTTTCGGGCCCCACGCCATCGACGTGGCACAAACTTCTGTTCGATCCGGCAACCGGGTTGCCCCACCCGCGCGAACGCCACGTTCTGTAACACCGGCGCCGAGATGTTTGTGAGACTTTGGTACCCTTTTTATGTGGGGCTCATGCGGCTGCCCGGACTCAGAAGCGCTCGGAGATCGCAGCGTGGTGGATTGGTTCGATGGAAAGGTTCCTGATATCAAAGATAGAGACAAAGAGAACTGGAAAGCGAAACGACAGCGAGTGTGAGGTAGGTCGCCATCAAGGTTATGCATAGGTGGTAGCCTCGAATGAGGCTCTCCCTTCCGCGCGGGAAGAGCGGAAGGAGTATGACAGGATGTCAGTTTGCCTTACCCACTCTGACTCCTGCACGGATGGAGTTCTAGAACCGGAGAAAAGTGGAATAGTTGGGAAAGCTAAGACTATTTAAGTTCCGTGAATGATCAGAGCCTCCAAAAACTCTATCTATCAATCAGGGCAACTTTGTTCTTCCAAGGCAACCGAACTACATTGACAAATTCTCCTAGTGGCTTTCCTCCGATCCAATAGCAGACTTGTCCGCTCCACTCCACCCATTTGCTTTTTCTTGCCAAGCGAAGGCTGAAGAAATTCTTCTCGGTCCAATTCCAAAGTCACTGAAAAGGCAAAATTGCTTTTTCGAGTCAATTCCTCTCTTCTGTTCGATTCACACATCTTACTTCTACCACAATGGCCGAGAAACTCAGAAGTCAGCCTCTGAGTGTTGCGAAGGAGATGCCCAAGAACATGTCGAGACAAGACCCTCCTTCACCTCCTCCAAACCCGCCTCCCAGTCCGTCCCAAACTATGGTTTGGGATTCTTCTTATGAGGCTTGATAGTAAGTATCTCTTCACCTGACGAGGTGTTCAAGGCTAATTGGGCCTCAGCGTTTGCATCTCGTAGCTCTCCTTCATCCATGGGATCAACAGAACCGAATCGACGCTGGATGGTGGCTCAAGATGCCATTGAAAAGGAGAGTGAAAAGGATTTCACGGTTGAGGAGTTCAGGTGAAGCGGGCGGTGTTGGGCATAGACGTGGGGGCGTTGTCAGAAGGTTACTTTCTTCTCAAAAAGAGTGAAACGGTGAAGAGTTAAAACAGTCATTCATAATTTCGAAGACTCTTTCCTTACCAACCCACCATTCTCAACCTCATACTCCTTCCCTCGTTTCCACCCTACCCACTGCTTCAACATCTCCTCTCCTCCTTGACCCGGATACAGTGCTGTCCCAGCATAACTTTCCCCTTTCACACCAGGACCTTGCCCGGTACTCGGATCTCTGGACGCTGGTCCCTTACTCAACGCCAAGCTGGGACTACCTCGCAGCGTGACAGCAGGTCTCTGATCGCCCTCCCTATTAGGATCTTTTTCCAACTCCCTATACTCGAGGACAGGCGTACAGCACGCATCCGTGCCATCAAAAACCATTTCCCATTCACTCCTCGTCTTGCTCTTAAAAATTCTCTCGAAATTGGCTTTCATCTCCGGCCACGTCCCTCTATCATGCCTCGTCCCCTCCAACCCCTTCCCAGCCAACCCTAACCCTTTCACCAACTCCTTGAAAAATTGCGGCTCCAACGCTCCTACCGCCATGAACTTTCCATCTTTTGTCTCATACGTATCATAAAATGGACATCCGCTATCAAGCTGGTTCTCGCCTCGTGGTCGATTCCACATGGGCGTCTTCATCAACATTCGCGGGAACGTAACAAGGTATGCCGAGCCATCCACCATATTTGCTTCAACAACTTGCCCCTTCCCGCTCTTCCCCCTCTCGATGAGAGCGAGGAGTATGCCTTGATAAAGCGTCGCCCCCCCTCCCGCAAAATCTCCTAAAATATTTGCAGGCGGGAGCGGTTTGTCTCCTTTCCTTCCAAGCATAGCCAGTGCGCCCGAGACCGCAATATAGTTGATATCATGACCCGCCATATTTTTATATCTCCCATCCCTCCTAAACCCGGTCATGCGGCCAACAATAATCCTCTCATTGATCCCCAGTAGAATATCTGGTCCGAGACCTAGCTTCTCGAGGACGCCGGGCCGGAAAGGATCGATTACTATATCGGTGTGTGGGATGAGCGATTTTATGAAGGCGATTCCAGAGGGGGATTTTAAGTCTACGGCGATAGAGGCTTTGTGTCGTGTAAGAAGGTCGGATGTTGGTGCGGGGTTTGGGGAGGGAGCTGCGCGGTCGATGCGGAGGACTGAGGCGCCGTTGTCTGCCAGCAGAAGTCCTGCAAACGGGCCTATGGTCATCATCAACAAACTATGTCCTTACAATTGCAGAATGCGGGGCGGTGTTACCTGGGGCCAGGCCAGCGAATTCGAGGACTCGGAGGCCTGTTAAAGGAGGTGGAGATGTCATGATTAATAAAATGGGCGAAATGATTTAGGGTATTGAGAAAGAGAGGGAGGAATGGGAGGGAGACGATAATGCAGGATAGCATTGTTGAAGTTATATACAGGAGGTGGTGTGTCATGCAAGGCTACGTTTGCCGTTAAACCGAGGTCTAATTCGGTCGCTGTGCGAGGCTGTGAGTCGGCTGAATAGGAGTCAATTGGGGCGCTTCTGCGAGCCGAAGACCAAAGCAGCACAGAAGGAGCGGTTATGTAAGACTAGCAGGAGGACGGAAGGGGAGAAGGGGAGGAGAGGAATGAAAGTGGTTATGTATTGTATCAGTGGTATCCGCCTGGTCACGCCTTATATCTAGTGATTGGCCACAAACCACGTGACTAGGTTCCAAGGCATTTGCCATGGTTCCATCCAGACCTGTATGAAAATGGTATGGTTCCTTCCATTACCGCATCAAATGCCTAAGGGAATCTTGACAGCTCAAATTCTCTCAACGATTGATCAAGGGAGAGGTATCGGGACCATGAGGCAAAGACAGCGCTTCTGCGGGTCGAAGACCTAGATCACTGATACAAAAATTTCATTCTATTCCCTAAATATTCTTAGTAACACCAGGCTCAATGCCCTCCAACACCCCCAATAGCTCATCATACACCCTCCTCTGCGTCTCCACCCCCTTCTCACTCCTAACCCACGCACTTACTTCCCCAACTTTACAATCCGTCATATATTCCCCATGGCTTTCCTCGCCCGCACACGCCGCCGCCACCAGTGTCCTGCTCCCCATCTCCGTCGTCCTCCCAATGAGTTTCTTGCCTATCCAACCCAGAAAGTTTAACGGAAACACAGCATGTCGCATCAGTTCGCTATGGCAGAATCCAGGTGTGAGAGTGTTGAGGATAACGGCAGGTTTGCCAGAGGCAGTCATGGCGGGCGCGAGGGAGCGGATAGTGAGGATCTCGAGGAGTTTGGAAACGTTGTAGCGGTCCGGCTGGTACTTGTCGGACTTCCAGACGTCAAATATTTTTGACGCATTCTGCTCTCTGAAGCTGGCCTGCCACATCACACCATCATCAGCCTCCACCCCTCTGCAAAACTGACAAGAGAATGAAGTGGACATGCCTGCTCATGCGCATCACTCGCAACAATCGTAAGCCGTGGCACCATATTATACTTCACCGCACTCTCCCTCAACTTCGGCAGCACAAGAAACGCCATCAAAAAAGTGCTGATAACATTAACCGTAATAGTCTTCTCTATCTCCTCCGCCAACTCAAAATCAGGCGTCGCGACGCCCGCATTCTCTACAATCGCATCGACCCTCTCCAACCCAACAACCTTCTTGCAGAACGCTTTCACGCTCGCATAGCTGTTCAAATCGACTTCCCAGACTTCTATAACACCGGGATCGGCTTGGAAGGAGTGTTGGATGTCCTTTTTGGCATTGAAGCCCTTGTCTAGAGAGCGGCAGCCGAGAATTACCTTGGCTGCGCCCAAGCGGACGAAATGCCGCGCTGCTTCGAGACCGAGACCTGTGTTAGCGCCTGTAATAACGATGGTTTGGCCGGCAAAGGAGTGTGTTGGGTAGGGGAGGGTCGTGAATTGGGATCTGAGGAAGGTTGTGAGGAAGGATGATGGACTGCGTGGTAGTTAGCTGTGCTTGTCATTGAAAGGTGCGTGGCACACTTACAGATTGAAGTAATGGAATGGATTCCACATGATTGCGGGATTGTTATACAGTTAGTTGCTGTGAGTTAGTATGTAAAGTAAAGAAGACAGTCTTCTTGACGTCGACGATGTTGAGATGAAACAAATCTCAAATGGCCCATCGGCAAGTGACAATCCGACAGCAGTGACATCTCGTTCGTATCCAAGAACAGACCCGAGTTCAATTGCACAGCTCTCCATAGAGATCATCTCGCGGACATGTTCTGTTTGCTCTCGTCTGCTGAGGAAGTGTCTTCCGCATCGCAGGAGAAGTCTCCAACCAAATCTCAGCGCAGCCTCGCGCAATTTTCGCGTATGAGCTTCGGAAACTTCAACTTTCCGAGAGATGCGGCCCAGAGATGTTCGCACCCGACTTTCGTCGCTGAGCGAGGCGAGGCTGTGAGTCACGTTCCCACTACCGTGCAATATTTCCTGACGAAACTTTCTCCCTGACTCATTGCAACCACACCTTCATCACCTTCCTGACTCAACACCTTTCCTCACCTTTCACCGAAATCGAAGTTGACCTTCCTCTTATCTCAAACACTGCAATACCAAAGTCAACAGCTTTCTCCTCTACTACTACTTGTACCGAAATCGAAGTCAAGCAATGGCGTCATCTCAGCAGCAGCCAACAGGCGGCCAGCCGGAGCCAACAGCGGAGGATTACAACCAACCAAGCGCAGAGCGTCAAGCCCTTCTGAAGGAATTGCATAAAATGCTCAAAACCTCAGTACCAAAGCATTTCTGGGCAGCATGCCAGTTGTGTGACCTTGGCATGCTGAAATTGTTGATAGAAGAAGGGGACCGCTTGGGGGTAAGATCGTTGTATCATTTAACCCCACTGATGATTGGAGCCTGTAAGTTAATACTATCAAGCTCCTTTATGCCATAGTTAATATTTCAGGGACTCAAACTCGATTGGGTTCAACTTCAACTACAACAACGCCAAACAATTCACCATCGCTATCGCCATCGTCAATTGGTCAAATGCTACGACCGTCCTCATCAGGAGCACATTCTTCACCAGGAGCGCAATCTTCACCAGCAGCGCAATCTTCACCAGGAGCTGCCATGGTTTCTCCATCTCTGAAAAGAGTACGAGAACAAGAAGAATATTCGCAATCCAAAAAGCAAAAGCTTACTGAGGAACCCTCTGAGGAGCGCTCTAAGAAAGAAAAGCGTAAGGTAAGTCTAAAATACTCCCTGTTACATTGCAAAGTTGTTACTAATAAAGTTTAGGCAAAAAAACGAGATGATTCTCGCTGCGTACTTACGAACATGGGCGAGGCTCTCGAAGTTGCGCATATCTACCCATTCTCCCTTATGGGAAAAGAAACGCTGAATGGCAAGCGGCAACTCTTTTGGAGTACTCTGAAGCACTTTTGGCCTACAGAGAAGATTGACGCCTGGAAAGCAGTAGTATTTCCCAGCCTTTCAGAAGGACCAGGAGTAGAGACTACAAAAAATCTCATTACTCTCTCAAGAGACGCACATTGTCTCTGGAACAACGGAGCATTTGCTCTTCAACCAATCTCCGATCCTGAAGACAAGAAATCTCTGACAGTCCGATTCTTCTGGCAAACCAACCAACAATCTCTTCGGATCTCCCTCCTTCGCAAACCAGATTCAACCAAAGGTGGCTGGAAATACAAGGGAGCCCGCTTGTGCGACCTCCGCGCCGACGACAAGCCTGCCTATATCCGCACCGGTGACTGCTTTACAATAACAACCGATGATCCAGACGAACTACCCCTACCAAGCTACACTCTATTGGAAATGCAATGGTTCTTGCAGCGACTCACAGGTATGGCAGGTGCGGCAGATGTAGAGGACGATACGTGGGGCGGATTCTTCGACGATGAGATGGCATGGGGAACAGAGGAAGATGTGGGCGACGAATCCTTCGAGGACATTAGCAATCTCGGACTTGATGAGACCGGAGATGGATCGTTCCTTCCTAGTTCTTCTCTCCCACACGCTGTGCCAGGCCTTACTAGTTTTTCTCTCCGAGACGATTTGCTAGGCCTTATTAGTTCCTCTCCCCACCACGATGCGCCTGGCTTTACTAGTTCCTCTCTCCCCGACGATGTGCTAGGCCTTACTAGTTCTTCTCCCCCAGACGATGTGTCAGGCCTTCCTAGTTCCTCTCCCCCAGACGATGTGCCAGGAAAAATCTCACTGATGCCTTCTATCGAGGGACGTCAGCATGCAGAGGAGACAGAGGGAATGGAGGAGAGCAGCAAAAGAGGAGATGTGCCAGAAAAAAGCTCACTGATGCCTTCTATCGAGGGACGTAAGCAAACAGAGGAGACAGAGGGAATGGAGAGCAGCACAGAAGGAACGGTTATGTAAGACTAGCAGGAGGACAGAAGGGGAGAAGGGGAGGAGAGGAGTGAAAGTGGTTATGTATTGTATCAGTGGCAAGATGGAAGGATTTGGCTTTGCTTTTGATAGCTTATGGAGGAGAGGAGTGAAAGTGGTTATGTATTGTATCAGTGGTACGATGGGAGGATTTGGCTTTGCTTTTGATAGCTTATGGAGGAGAGGAGTTAAAGTGGTTATGTATTGTATCAAGTGGTAAGATGGGAGGATCTGGCTTTGCTTTTGATAGCTTATTGATGTGTAAATAACAACAAGAACAAAATCCAAAATGCTTCATCCACTGCTCATGTGCGTGAACGTGCTTTGCATTATCACTATTACTCATCTACCCGATTGATTAACTTTTGACATGTTCGAGTCTCTCCTTTGTGCCTTCCCTGCCCCGTACTAAAGCCAAAAATACTGGAGCATGTCGGATCGACTTGCTCAAAATTTCAACTTGCACCTGTTATCTGGTCTGCGGAGCACAATTTCCGTGAGATGCCGGCACTTGTGCAGGTATGCACGAAGCTCAAAGTAGATCAACTGCAGATGAGCGGAGCAATTGCTCCAGGAAATGCACGAGTTTCTCTTGAAGTTGCCACGCTCCTCATGCCTCAAGAGTCACAGCTAACACTCTCGATAATCACGATCACCGAACGAGCAGGAAGCTTATTAACATCGAATCTCATTATTCACAACCTAAGAATGTAAGCAATACTTTTCACCAAGCTCAGCTCAGGAACCAATCCTCGAATGTACCGAAACCGAATGAAGCAAGCGTTTCTACAGTACTCGCTAAGAGTGAGAAAAGAAACAAACCCCATGCAAGACTCATAATGCACCCTTTCCTTCCATTCCAAGCAGCCCACTTCAACTTCTTCCACTAATTAATTCCTCTGGCCCCTCCACCTCATGAGAATCAATGGCATCTCATTTTTAGCTCCGATATTTTGGTTCAACAGGTACCGGTATGTGGTAAGGCGTTTTAAGCCTCATCGTCACCAAGACGAACAGTACCCTCACCAGTCAAACCATTGCTCCAGAACCCGTCAATAGAAGGAACATTCTTCGCATGCGCGAACAAGAGCCAGAAACCAAAGACAGGCTTAGCAAGGATGTCAAGAACAGCATACGCAATGATCTCAGCATCAACGGACCACTTTCTCGCTCCATCGGAGATACCCCAAACAATAGGATACAAAGTCCAGAGGACCAAAGTAAAGCCTCCGATGGAATTGAACAGCTTGGCAGTAGCATTGCCCTTCGAAGCAACGGCGCGACGACCAGGCATGACCAGGATGTAGACGATGAACAGGTATGCGACACAAGCCATAGCAAACCAGCCCCACTTGACACCGTCTCCTTGAGTGAAGGCTGCGAAGAGGCCGGTGAGAACCATGATGACGTCTGCGACGACGACGACGAAGATGTCTGCTCCGCTGAGGCCGGCGAGGAAGGAGAGATCGAGGAGGAGCAGTGGGGTGGTGAGAGCCCAGTCGACGTAGCGAGCCCAGAAAACTTGGCGGAAGACATGTTCGACGGTGTTCGGGATGCCGTGCTTGTGGGATTCCTTGAGGACGATGTGTACGAAGGAGGTGCCTTCACCGGTTGCCATGGCGTAGTAGGAGAGGGTGGCGAAGGTGGTGATTAGAGCGGTGATGATGTGGAAGAGACGCTTTTGCTGTGGCAGATTTGTTAGCAGATGGAAGGTAAGTGGAGTGAGGAGTAAGCTTACCACTGGGACTCTCCAGGCCATGAAGATCAATGTGATAGTAGAGATGAGCATGAGGATGAAGACAACCTGAATTGAGGGTTAGTAGATGCTTCAGAGATGGAATGGAGGCCAACTCACCCATAGTGTCTTGGTACCAGTCTCTCCAACCTTTTCATAGTGAGGCAAGTTGGGGATGACAGTTGGGATGGGAGACACGGTCGAGGAGCTGGTAGGGACGAGCAGGCTCGAAGTCTTGAAGGCCCAAACGGGATCAACTATGTTTGCCATCTTGGTGATTGATGAATCTGTACGTGTATGATGAGAATTCTCTCGAATATGAAGACTTTTGGAATTATTGTTGCGTTATAAATAAAGATGAAGAGTGGAAGAAGCAGAAACGAAATCAATGATGTGGAAAGTGGAGTGGATTAGTTTGTTTGGTAACAAGGCAGTAGCAGTAGTCAGTCGTCATCAGGCAGGAGGAGAGTGTAGCTGTGAGGCTAGGAAAGCTTTTTCCCTGCACTGATGGAGCCACATCGTAAACTGGGCATCTCGATCGATTGGATGGAGTGTGTTTGTGCTGCACAAAACCCATCGTTAAGTGCCTTGTGCTACGGAGTTCCAGCCACACGATGATGAGTGTCGTCACCAAGTAAAAATCGAACGGATAGCTTGTATGGAGAGCCATAAGGACGGGGAATGCAAGTGTTACTTCATGTGTCCGCAGTGCAATATTCTGTACACTGCCAAAGAAATAAAAGAATCTCAATAAGTCTATAATACTGAAATGGAAGCTCTGGAGTCGAAAAGGAGCCTACGACCTAGTCTTGGTATCGAAGAGGTTGAGATCGAAATGCGGCGCTTTTCATTTTTACTCTGGTTCTTCCTGCGCACGGGACTTTCAAATTTTGCCCACTTCCCCGCATCGCAACCCACGTCCCATTCTGGTGATGCTTGCACGTCATGCAACAATCCCCCTATTAAATACTTCACCACCTGGAAAGAGGAGAAAGGTTTTGGGTAAATTATTAATATGAGCTCATTTTGCTCTCCTCTGAACCTTGTGAGCGTACCAAGTGGTATTTCTGTGACCAATTTCTTGCAAGAAATGGCAAGGCGATACGAGCTGCTCCCTGCAGGTCTTGAGCACTTTTGAAAATTAGGTAAGGTAAGATTGCCTCTGGAGAGGGGCATCTCTTGAACTGCCGAAAATCCCGATTCAATCGCAAGATCAAAGTATAACGTAGATCTTGTCTCTTGGTACAAATATCCTCGTACTCTCGATGGAAATACCTTCACCCATGGCATTTCATCCATTTCAAATCATATCACGTGGTAATAAAACCAGCCCCTTCCCTGCAGGCGGGGGATGAAGATCTCTACTTTTTGCTTCCCAATTAATAAAAAAAAAAATTTCTTTTTTTTTCTGGAATGGCGGACGATTTTTGCAGATCAGGTGAGAGATTTCTGCAATTCCCATTTCTTTGGGTTCCTTCAGCATAGGATGATGGTCGGAGATACTTCCGGTCTCGCTGCTGTGACATGCTGAGTTCCATGGACTTTGAATGTTGAGTTGGAATGGACGGATCAATTCCCAAGACTCCACGAATCTCTAAATTCAAGATGGGATGTAGGGAGAAAAAGCAAGCATAAAGATAGCATAATATATCCGCCGCGTAGAAGTCAATTCGATTGTCGAAGACGTCATCTCAAGTGGAATTAATACTCATTCATAAACACATCGCAAACGCACCGCCCACATATACTCCATCGCATGCTACCTTTGCACCAAGCACCAATTTTGACCCAGAGCAAAGTCCAAAGAAACTTTTGTCCCGACCTTCCATGCAATGCAGCCTTTTTCCCGTTCACGAGTCCAAATCTACCCGATTCCTTCCATGCAAGACCGACCGTATGAACATGAGAGGAGTTATTCGCACCATCTACCCACTCTCCCTTACACCTTTCCATCTCCTTAGTCCAACTCCACGGATCAAGGAATGGGGCGGACAAGTGGAAGCCGTCTAAGCAACGCTACCTTTCTTCAACAACGGCTCAGCGCATCCAACGCCATCGCACTCCCCTCCGAACTCAATATCACAGCTCCCGCCCTAGCAGTCGAAAGGTACGAAAGTTCCGCACCGTGTCCAGCAGCAGGATCATGAACCCTCATCTCATCCACAAGTTTCCCCGCAACACCACAAACAATCCCCGTACTCTCCAACGGCAAATCCACCAAATCTAGGAAAATAGGCACCAAATCCCCCTCCGTATCGCCCGCTATGCTGTTCCCAAACAGCCAAAGCAAATTCTTATCTAACAGCAAAGAAGGGGCGTCGTCTTGGGTGAGTGTGATGGAAAGGAATTTGGGTCGTTGGGTGAGGGCGGAGATGAGGCCGAGGTAAAGTTTGGGATCGAGGTTCTCGAGCCAGGAATGTGTGGTTCCGTTTGTGCCGCCGCCGTTCCCGTTTGAGGAGGGGCGGTACTCGTCTTCGTGGGGGTTTTCTTTCCCGGAGCATTGTACGAGATGTAGATTTGGTTCGACGAAGGGCACGACGTTGCGTTTCTTAAGCTGGCTAAACGTTCGGATCTGTAGCTCTGCGACATTGGACGGTGGTGGAGTAGACGGGGGATCTGAAGCCGTGCTTGGGCCACGAGAATGTGAGATAGCTGTCGGCGCAACATACGCTGAGTCGTTCTCGGAGAACTCGAAACCGCGAGCTAGAAGTGCTTGTCCGACTGTATGGCGGTCTTTGGAAGGCACGAGAATGAAGTCCGTGTAGTATGTTGTGATGAAGAAGATGGGGATGCCGGCCATGGCGAGCGGGGCTGTGAGGTCCATTACTCTTTGTCCTGCTTCCATGCCTGCGCTGCTAACGGAGAACACGATGTAACTGTCCTTTGATATCGACACCTGTTTCGAGGCTTCTTTGGGGAGCTGACGGATGACTGGTTCGAAGACATTTTGTGCCCAGGATGTGTGGCAGACGACTGAGCATTCGATGGGCGTTATGGAGATATTGAGGAAGCCATGCTGGTTGTCGATAGACAAGCCTTCGAGAAGACCTTCTGGCTCGTCGGTGCAGGTTGGTCCGCCATGAGGGAGAAGAACTCGGAGGATGGGTTGAAGGAGTGCGGAGTAGAGTGATAATGGGATATGGATGAGGCTGAATTGGCCCTCCTGTGTGCCGTCAGTGGTGGTCAAGAGGATCGGCTTGACGATGTCTTCGGACATAAAGGAGCGGTCCACCCTCAGATGAGGGCGTTTTCTGATGTAAAAGAGCAGGAAGGGACGAGGCGTTCGTAACAGAGACATAATCCATGATTCATAACACCAGTAACAAAATGCTGTCAACAATACAACCGTTCACTGGCCATGGTTATGTCTGGATGATGACCCAGAGCAACCATGTATATATTCCAGCCGAAGACGGATCAGGGAAACCAACAAAGTGTGACTTGGAGTTTTAAACCACGAGGAAGAGGAAGGCTTACAATAAAGGATATCTGGGCATTCATGATGTATCTTATGTTTCCAAATCGGGAGTTTCCCGGGACTATGACAAGGGTTCTATGCAGCCTGACCTTCCTCGTAGCAGTGCCTTGCAGCCACCCGGTTCCCAAGCCTCAAAGATCAATCGGCTTCGACGGGAAGAGAAACTACCCACTCGTGGGGCGTAGTAGGTCGGGGTGTCCGTGAAGGCGTAGATGTATGGCTCGGTTCTTAGGTTCGTCGTTGCGTGCTTGAGGTTAGGACTCATCAGCGGGGTAATTCGAGGGTGGGTGTAGATACGAAACAGTACGAAGTAATTATCGAGTAAGATAATGTACCCTCGCATGTAGTAAACTCCGTAAGGGTGTCCAAAGAGTAAAAACCTGGAGTTCAGCTGATCCACGGATCTCGCCTCCTCCTCAGCAGTGAAAGCAGGATTAAGAATCTCCCCACGCTCCTCGAGCCAAAAGGTCAAGACAAGGCAGAATGATTTCCCTTGTCTCAACTCAGCTTACGATTCTGGATAGGTGAGAGATTGGGGGGGTTAGCTGAGCTTCTTATTCTGCAGTCTTGCGATGCACAGGAAGCTTTTCAGGGTCGAACTCAGAGCTAGCCGGATGCTGTGCGTCGTGCATGAGAATCGATCAGTTCACGCAGTTTTAGCAAGCCACAATGTGGGGGTCCTCGCTACCCTCGATTTCTCGACGACTGGTTGACGTTTCCTTTGGTGGCGGGGTCGTACCTCTCTCCCCGGGAAAAGCTCAGCCGACTTCGTGCTTTGATGTGGGTGGCTGGATTTAGGAACAAAGAGTTCGCAGGTACTCTTTGAGCATCAATCGGAAAGCGGAATTTTGAATTTGGTAATGTTGATGAAGGGATGAAAAAGAACGGCGTCTCGGTTTCCAAGGGTACGAGGGCAACGTCAAACCAAGGATCTACCCGTCACCAGATATCTGGACCCGTGTAGATAGATAATAGGGAGTTGCACTAAGATCCTACTGGTAAGATGCAGAAATTTAAATACACAAACAATGATCTAGTACCAGGTTGTGGGCATTGTGTTTCCTTTCTAGGGGGCCGATCTGATGTGGAACGAACTGGTTTGGGAAGCATCTTCCAGAAAGTGGGATGGTTTGACTTTGTCGCATTCCCGCTATGGAATGGGACTGCGAAACCTCGCGAGTAACCTTAATGTGAGTGTGACGATAAATACACAGCACTGAATCAGGAGGCATACCCCCAGGCAATGCGAGATGATGGCATTGATGGCATACTGATCTTACTATGGACTCTCTTTGAGGTTTTTGGTCGGGGCCAAGAAACCCCTGCTCCATGCCTATTATGGTGCTGCTTATTCATCTGATGAAAAGTTGTTGGTGGCGGGGTAGCATCAATGCTCACTTCAAAGTGATTTACGAGCAGTTCAAGGCAGTACAGTAAGAACTATTCCTCTTTATTCCAATTCTTTAATGATGAAATGGGTCATTTGTATGACATTCAAAAGCCCCATGATCTCGGCAAAGGAGTGAAGCAGTATTTGTGTTTCAACGAGGCGAATCGCTGCCCCGCATCTCCTTCAACAAGACCATCCAAATGTTACACAAGGCTGCAAAGGGACCTCGATGCTGGAGCGTATGCTGGAGCGGATGCCAATGATCCCAATACTGTGTTCAATGCTTTGGATAAGATTAGATGCTGTCATTTGGTACTTTCCTTGCAATCGTGTATGATTGTCATTCGCACTCTTGCCCTGCATGAAGGATCCAGGCGTCCCAACGCGCTACAACCCCGTATCATTCGTCGCAGGCTCCGACTCTCGTAGCCGCCTACAGCGGGTGTTAAAATAAATCTCATGCAGGACATCCTCCTAGCCTCTTGACAAGTAGGCGTATGCTATCCAGATCAGTCTCTCTGCTTCCAACTTCACGATCCTCAATGCATTGGTCAGTCTGCGTTCGTATTACCGGTTACACCTGGATAGCCACGGTTGCACGAGGCAATTTATCTGGTACTTTTTGGTACACGAATTATCTTACAGGGTTCTCCGCTTCAATGGAAGGAATGACGATTGCGTGGGGGTCAACCTTGTAGAGATCCATTTTTTGCTCGTGAACTTGGCCCGTAATTTGAAACCTACGACGTGCGCGATATAATTCCTTGCTTTGATATCGTGGCCTCATATGCGCGTACTGATTGCGATTCATCTCATGTCAGTCTGTCCGACTAATTGAACACAGTCCCCTGCATCATCATCACCACCCCCTACCCCCATAATTTCCTCTGCCGCCTCTACCCTGGGGGCCTATAGGTGCATTATTCCATCCATTATTGTTGTATCCTCTTCCATTACTATGTTGCATAGGCGGCTGCCATCCACCCGGTCCAGAGGGAGGATATCCACCAGGATGTTGCTGGAAATGAGGATTGGGGGGCGGTGGCGGCGGTGGCGGCCAGTTCTGTGACGGGTTTGAAGGATTGAAGTTATTCGGATGACTATGAAGAGGAGGTGGTGGGGGTGGCCAGCTGTTGTAATTCATATTCGGTGGGGGTGGGAAAGGGGGTGGTGGAGGTGGAAACTGAGCGTTGTATCCTCCTTGAAAGGGGACGGGAGGGTTGAAAGGCATCGGCGGCTTTGGTGGTAGTCCTTCCGGACGTGGTGCTGACGGAGGCATAGCGTCTCTTGGATATGGTTCGGGGTTTCTTGGACTAGATGACCTAGGAGGAGACCTTGAGTAGGATCTGTTTCTTGATCGCGAGCGGGAGTGGCCATTCGATGGACGCTTGACGTCTGGTGATCGAGATCGAGAAGAGCTGTAGTTGCGTCTGGCCCGTGAACGTCGGTAATCGTCTGGGCTTGATTCATCATCAGATTGACTGTATCTTTGCCTTTTTCTGCTTCGACTCGAGCTTCTGCTTTGGCTTCGACTTGTGCGCCTTTGTTCACCATCCCTATCAGGCTTGTCTAGACCCTGCCGCCGTCTCTTCATCTTCTCACAGAATGACCGTGACCAACCGTAGTACCCTTCCCCTTCCAGAACATCTCCAGTAATCTCGTCCAGTATGATAGGTTGTCCCAGCTCATCTATATCCCGAGATACCTTCTCATCTTGCTCCGACTTCCCTCCAAAGATCTTCTGCACATCGTCCAGGAGACCCTTCACAGCTATAACCAGTTCCTCATCCGCCGGTCCGGCTATGAACTGTAGAGGCTTTATCAAATCCGGGTTGATTGGTCTCGTAGAGTTCGGTACAATATGCGGCATCAGATTTCCAGCTGGCAAATCGAACCAAGGAGCCGACGAATCTCCGTGCGTGGCTGGCATCACATACGGCGCTGACTTCGCAGCCTTCGTTGTAGTATCTTGATCTCCATTCTGCGCTGGCGTCGACCTTCCTTCTTCATATCTTCCAGCCTCTAAAGCATTCTTGACAGCTTCGCGCAGTTTGTCGATGTAATCCTTTGAATAGTAGTCCTTCTCCTCCCAAACCTTCAGTAGATCCTGAATCTTCCTGTGGTGCTTTGGGCATCCTGTGAACGAAGCCGCGCTTCCTAACAAGTTCACTAATATAGGCTGCACCTTCCCGCAGATTGACGCGTCGTTGACTCGATATTTAGTATGGTAGAGGATATCGTTGACGAGGTAAAGAAGGTGGAGGCGTTTCCTCTTGATCGACGGTTCGCGCTTCGAAGTAGGGTCCAAATTTGGGCCATTCTCCGTAAAGGAAGCTGTCAAAGCCGTCAAGTATTTCCCCAGCGCTGTGAATCTTGCCGTAGATTGGGCAATGTTCTCCAATATCCATTGCTTGCATTTCTATCCTCAGGGACCATTTAGCCATCGCGTTGACACAGCCATTAGAGTGTATGATCAAACCTGGACGTTTCTCGGCGTGCACTGTATGATGGCTGAGTTCAGCAGGGAGTGGAAGCGCGCAATATCTTCTCGGGTTAATGAGGTGGGATCGGGTCTGAGAAGACATGCGGAGAAGGACGCCTTCGCAATGGCTAGCTGATGTGAAGCCATCTTCGAGTTCTGGTATCGCGCTTCGACTTAGGAAAGAGATATGTCATTCACAAGACATTGAGAGAGGATGGTGGCAGAGGTGTTGTGATTGATGGAATGAAGTGAAAGCAAGAAGACACGCGCCAGGAATGTTCCGAGCTTTCTTTCAGCCTTATCCCGCTTAGGCTTGGGAACTTGCCGTCACTCGAAATTTATTGCAGCTTGAAAGCTAAGTACGTTTTGATATCAAAGATTATTGGATCTGGACAAGAGGTCAGAGATCTGAAATAACTGGCGGCCTAGACTTCATTGAATTGCATATTGCCGTGAAATTCGTGTCATTTCCAATACTGCCTCAGATTTGCTAAACTGGCAGACACGCATAGCTCCCAATAACCCAATGAACGCCATGAGATGAGTTGTTACTGATTACTTTGTGCTCTCGTCCGATCCCAATTGCGTAGTCGCAGATTCGAAGCTCTAGCAGCTGAGACAGATTGAGTATTTCCGCGAAGCCCACCCCTTCAACTGAATCTATCTCCCTTCTTCGACCTGAACGGCTCGGACGTCTCGTACTTGCTCTTCTCCCTAACTCGTTGACCTTCATTCTCCGGAGCATGTCCTGTTGGCGCTGGATCTATTGTTGCTTCTTGACTCGGGGAGCCGGAGTGGTCTGATCTAGGAGGTCCCCCATTCTTCTTTGCCACACTACCCGAACTCGATGATGTCGGTTTCGCAGAGTATTCGAGGGATTCTTGCATTTGCCTGCGTCTCTGATCTGCTTCGAATCGTGCTGCACGGTCGGCATTGATCGACTTCTTCGCAAAGTAGTATGCGGCTCCTCCGGCTTTGCAGAATATTAGCAGAGCTTCCCTCAATCTGCATTTGGCAAAACATACCGACGCATAGCGAGCCCCAACCAATCCTGGAGTTCGAATATTAATATAAGGTCATCATGTCTTGATCTGGAATTCATACCAGAAAGATTTGACCTAGGAGTACGTTAGCATCGTGGCTTGGATGTAATGCTTAGCTCACTTACGGTGTTCATTTTGGAGAGTCGCAGACCGTAATACGGATTGATAGGACTTTCGGTGGCTTGGAAAAAGGGTCAATTGGGGCAATTCTGGATGATTTTTAGAGGAACCTTCAGAGCGAAAGATGGGAATTTGAAGATTCGCCTTTATGAGGTGACCCGGCTATTGTTCCGACTGCAGCACAAGCAGCTTTTAGAACTCCCGCAACGCAAGTGACGCCGCACAAAGTGCCGATCCCTGCTTCACTGTACGAAGATCTCCCAAAATAAACCTAAAAGGGAAAACAACAACGAATTCCTCTGGACAACGTGTTAGATGTCAAATCTCACCAGCTTTTGAATTCTAGATATGAATTTGCAACATCTCAAAATTTCCCGGATAGCTTATCAGCCACAATTTCCATGAAATTACCCCGCGAAGCTCTCAAGAACGGCTGAAGATTTACTTAATTGAGTACAGTACGAGAATCTCCCACCTAGACACGGTTCATGACATTCGAGCCTTCCCGGACGAATTTCTAGATGATCGATTTCAAGTGGCGACGATAGCCCGGTCCCAATTTCTTTGCAGAGACCTCGAGCGAACGGCGTTTTCTATGAATTCTTGGACAACCTTCAAATGGGCAGGCAATCTATCACAACTGGAACTTGCCCTTACTGAAACTCAAAATGGAGGAACCCGGAGAGGAGAATCTGGACGGCACGTCTATTGTGAGTTTCTCTCCATCTTACGGGAAGTTATGACACGATGCTGACATCGTGTTACAGAAGCCAGTGTCCTCCCTTCGCTCGCATTTTGAACAAATGGCAAATTCTAAATCTAATGCCAATTCTGCGGCCCCGCCTAGACCAATCTCACCGAAGCCTACGATCAAGAGTCTTGATAATGGGGAGTCTGCCAGAGCCATTCCTGGTCGCGGGGAGAGCGCTGTGGGGGACGGACAAGTTGCGAGGGGCAGAGAGAGGGGTGCTGTGGACATTGGAGGCTTACGACCACCTCAAGCAAATGGTTCTGGAAGTCTATCCCCATCTCCTACACGGAATTTTCGATCTCGACCTGTATCTGCGGCCCCTCCATCCGTGACGATCCAACCGCCGCAATCACCTCCCAAGAACAAAGTGCTGAATTTGACGTTGTCGAATACTTCTTCGTACTTATCGACGGACGCCCCATTGTCTGCTACTTCAGGAACCTCTTCCCCAAGACATTTTAGGATTCCTAGCAGGCCGCATACGCCTCTTCTAGGAGCTGGAAGATCGCCTTCTCTGCCTCCTTCCCAGCCACCGTCACCCCCTCCGCCAAGGAGATCTGGAGAGCACAAAAGAGAGGTTTCGCACAAACCTGGACCTCCTCCTGTCAATCGTGCGGAGAAGCCTAAAATTGGAAGCAAGCCTGTCAATTTGGCTACGAATTTTGAGAGCAAGAGCCTCGCCGCTCCTGTTCAAGGCCACACTTTCAATGAGAGATCATCCCCATTTAGCACTCCTCCGAGCAGCGACAGTAGCCCTGAACATGAACTTCCGGCTCCTGCTTTACCGCCTAATAAGCCCCGGCCAACTCCCGAAAGCAGTCAAGTTATGGTAGTAACTCAAAGGTCATTTGAACCTCCTCCAGTCCACCACTCCGTCGCTAGTAGACGCAGAGATCAGGAGGTTAATGGTTTGGGGCGGGCTTACATCTCTCCACAAGTTACTGGTGAGCAGAGACCTGCTTTACCAAACAGACCTCATGCAGCGCCAGAAAGATCAAAGCCCCGCGCCATCCCTCAGAACGCGATGATGCCTCCGCCTCCACCACGAGTGTCAATGGATAGATCACGGCCGACAATTACTACTATAGAAAGTGCACCGGCTGCTGCCACTCCTCCAAAGAGAGTGTTTTCAACCCCGACTACCCAATTACAGACTCCTCCGCGATCACATGGCCGGTCGATGACTGTTGACAGAACGTCTGACAGAACACCAACCGAATTTCGCACACCAATATCTGCCGCGATTCCCTACCCAGAGCCTCGTGCATCACTAGATGTGGCACCACTCGGCTCTTCTGCTCCTCATACGAAGGAGGGTTTGACCCCCAACCTCGGTGAATATCCAGATTCGTCCAATTCTAATCGACGGCCACCCTGCTTCAAACAAGGAGTCCGAGAAATATCAACAAAATACGATACAAGAATTTTTGATGTATGTGGCGAGTTTGTTTGCACTTCTGGCCATCTCACAAGAGTGTGGAGTTTACTGGACGGCGAAATAATGATGAGTTTAGCGCACACCGAAGGCATCAAAATTGTGTCAGTGTGCTTTAAGCCTGCTGCAGATGTTGCAGAGGAAGGCACGCGGTTATGGCTGGGAAACAACATTGGCGAGCTTGTTGAAGTCGATGTCGCGACACAAAGTGTCGTGGCGACGAAGACTAACGCTCATACTCGTCGCGAAATTATTAAAATGTACCGGCACAAGAATGAGATGTGGACGCTTGATGATGGCGGGACTCTGCACTTGTGGGCCCCAGATAGCAGTGGATCACCGACCCTCACAAATCCATATCAAAGTTTCCGGGTTCCCAAAGGACACACTTTCTCCATGGTCATTGGCGATGAGCTGTGGCATGCAACTGGCAAAGACATCCGGATATTTGTGCCCACAATGGAAGGAACTGCTCAGTTCCAGGTCCTGCAGCGGCCTCTCTACCAGCAAAATGCTGGAGATGTGACGTCTGGTACTGTGATCAGTACGCAGCCAGACAGAGTCTACTTTAGCCACGTTGATGGAAAGGTCAGCATATATTCGCTCCGCGACTATTCGTGCCTTGGCGTTGTAAATATCAGCGTTTACAAGATCACAACTCTTGCTGGTATCAGTGGAAAGCTCTGGGCTGGGTTCAGCACTGGTATGATATATGTCTACGACACCACTCAAATTCCGTGGGCTGTCAAAAAGGACTGGCACGCTCATCGCGATCCTCTCATCAGTATGATTGCGGACCGTAGTAGCTCTTGGAATCTTGAACGCGCACAAGTCGTCTCACTGGGCCAGGATAACATGTTACGAGTGTGGGATGGTTTGTTATCAGAGGATTGGATGGGTATGGGGTACCAACACTGCATAAAGATCAATTCTGACTTGTTTACAGAAACTCAGATGCAGTCACAAGAGGCAGACTTCTGCGAACTCAACGGTATCAAGACTCTCGTCATGACCTGGAACGCAGGAGCATCAACGCCTTATCATCTTCAACATTCTGAACAGGATCAGAGATTTTTCAAGGACCTGATTCAAAGTAGCGACTCCCCAGATATCTTGGTGTTCGGATTCCAGGAGCTCGTTGACCTTGAGGATAAGAAAACAACAGCTAGTATGTCTCACCATGATATGACTTGGATATTACTAACAGCGTTCCAGAGAGCTTCTTCAAATCTAAGAAGAAGGACCCTTCCGAACATGAACATATGAGCCACCAGTACCGTGATTGGCGAGACTTCTTGGTTCGTTGCTTGGATGATTACATGCCCAGGAATGAGCTCTATCATCTCCTGCATACCTCTAGTCTCGTTGGACTATTTACCTGCATTTTCGTCAAAGCCTCTCTGCGGGAAAGAATTCGCAGTATCAGCGGGGCTGAGGTGAAACGAGGAATGGGTGGATTACACGGAAACAAGGTGAGCATCTTCGAGGGATCGTCAATCGTATTTCTAACATCCAGCAGGGAGCGCTAATCGTCCGATTCATCCTGGATGACACTTCTCTATGCTTCATCAACTGCCATCTAGCTGCTGGTCAAACCCAAACCAAGGACCGAAACGCAGACATCACCATGATTCTAGAAGGACAGGTCTTGCCTGCTGAACGCGATGTCACTGTTCGACAAGATAGCTATGTTGGAGGCGGCGACGGTACAATGATCATGGATCACGAGATTTGTGTGCTGAATGGAGATCTCAATTATCGCATCGACACAATGGGACGAGATACCGTTGTCAATGCCATTAAGGCCAACAATCTGGCAAAGCTTCTCGAGAGAGACCAACTCCTTGCTTCGAAGAGGAAGAATCCTTGGTTCCGCCTCCGCGCTTTCCAAGAACTCCCTATCACTTTTGCTCCGACATACAAATACGATGTCGGGACGGATAATTATGATACGAGCGAGAAGAAACGGGCACCAGCCTGGTGTGATCGTCTGCTCTATCGTGGCCGGGACCGCGTCAAGCAACTGGATTATCGACGGCATGAAGTCCGAGTCTCAGATCATCGACCTGTGACAGGCTTGTTCGACATGACCATCAAGACCATCTCGCCAAAGAAGCGGGCTATGAAATGGGATGAGTGTCAAAAGAAGCTGAAAGAGATGAAGGAGAGGCATGGTCATGAAGCGAAGTAAGTTCTCCCATCGATATGTCTCTTTATGGCCACCAAGCTGAGCCCGGAATCTAGCCTTGACTATCTGACCAATGTTCTCGGATATGATGCTGCCTCGAGCAAGAAGTTGATCCAGCAGAAGGAGAAGAATCGCTGAAGTAGCCTCTTTTTGGCTGAACAAATAAGAGGATAACGCCAGTTCTTGGTACAACAAACAAAGAAACTGAAGCAAGATCAATAGACGCCGAGGACCTGGATGAGACCTCTATCCCAGGTCTCATTGGATGGCCTATCCGCTCAGTATTACGTGATAGCTAAGCACTACCGAGGATCGTCGACGTCACCGGAATAAGCAAAGTGTCATGTCATACCAGCTTCAAACTCTATCACATCACGTCACGTCATGTACGGAACAGGAATGTGAGCACAGGAACGGCCCCGCACTTACCAAGGCGAACTTGATCTCAGGATCTTTGTGGTGACGAGTGTATTTAGTCTGTAACTCTACTCCAGAGCATAGCGCAAGAGCTTGACAGGGACAATTCACTCAATAACTAAAGACTGCTTCGTACAGGTGATTTTCATCGTGTTTTTCGGAGCTCATGATTCTGCTTTCACACTTGGATTTCGAAATACTGACCTTTTCATTGCATCTTCGAAGGTTTCTGCAACAGAATAGTCTCAGTACAACGTCACTCACGCGGCCTAACTCATTCAATTCCTCGGCATCCTCACCGCTCATTCACCATATCCTCCCCCTAAATGGCACCCTCAAAAGAAGACAAAGACGAAGCAAAGAAGTCCTCCGGCTGCTCATCCCAAGAAGTCGAGGGGCAACACAACGAATGGAAGTTCCGCGCCCCTTACAAAGTCCACTCCAACGACTCGGATTTCAAACCTTTATATGAAGGCAGTTGTCACTGTGGACGAATCCAATATCAATTGAGCCGTGAGAAGCCGCTTGATGCGAAGTTTTGCCATTGCAACACTTGCCAGGTCTTGCACGGTACACTCCCCCTTCCATTTCCCATTTCTTCTTTCCTTCATCCCCATTCCTCCCTTCACCAATTTCAAGCTTTATACAACACGATGAAGTATTGTGAGTGACGGTGGGTTAATGGGAAACAGGAGCGCCCTTCCAGTGGGCAGCCATCTTCCATAAAGAAGACATCAACTTCACGCACGGCCACCACGATCTAGGCTGGTACGACAGCGGCGACAAAACAACTGAACATAAATTGCCTTGTAAAGTGTCGTGTGCGTATTGTCGCAGTCCGATAATGGATGAGGGGAGGAATATGATTTTGTTGTTTCCGAGTTTGATCAAGTTTAAGAGTGTGCAGGAGAAGAAGAAGTTTGATATTACGTGAGTTTAGATATTTCATTCGACTTTTGATAGAATGTGTCTGTTGGACTTGCGATGTGAGATCTAGGCGGGGTTCGACTTGTATGAGGGGAGTCAAGATGTGCCGTGCTAGCTGAACCGAAAAAGAAGGAGAGCGCTGCCGGATTGTCGTACACATGGACGGTCTGTTTCTGACTCGTATCCAGATGTCATATGTTTTATGAGCAACGACTGGTTGATATCCCGGACGGACTACCGAAGTGGTCGGGGATGAGTGGGGAGAGTGACTTGATCGAGGATAGCCCACAAGACGCAGTGAAGAAGCGGAAGAGAGAAGTTGACGAGGAAGAGATAGAACAGAGGGATGAAAAGAGCGCCCAGGCGAAGTGAGGGATCGAGCAGTAGTAATGATGAAGGGTTTAAAAATTCTCCGGCCAAGTGACGAATTCATGTGCAGGTTTGGTCGGTGAGATGAATCTTTAGAGATGTCCGTTTTTGTTAGGGGCCTTTAAAAAAAAAATTACGAAAAGTCGCACTGAGAGAAATATATGGCTGTGGCTAAGGAGTTTCCGGACGAAATGGAACGGGTGATATCTATCAACTTGCAAGGCTTGTAGAGGCTATTTAGTCATTACAAAGGACTCCTAATCTCGAGTATGGATTGAATTATTTACATTTCTCAGACATCCATGATCCACTTATTCTTGGAATGATAAGCAGAGCTGCAAGGCTTCTAAATCAATGTCCCATCAACGCCAGGATGCTTAAATCAGACATTATGCGACCTCAATAGAACGAGTGCGTCAGACGGAGCAAAATGATCTCGAACTATCTAAAGCTTCGAAATCTTGTGTATAAAAATCAACGCCGGAACTCATAGAGTTCTACAAAACCAATCAACGCCAGTAACACCATACCAAACCTCGGTACTTTTACAATGCAGAAGGCCGTTTCATCTATCAATCATAAATCGTCGAAGAAAAGTGGAAAGATAAAGATACAAATGCAAAAACTCAAGAACACCCTATATAGCCCAAAACGTCCGAGTAAAGAACAAGATCTCTAGATCATTTCTCACCCACAAAAAATTACAAATTTTAAACAAAGAAAAAAAAAGAAGATGGAGGGACCAGACCTTGTCATATCCAACTTTTGTCCACGGGGAGTTGAATCCCGTAGCATGCGTGGCGTTATCGATTATTACGTGATTTCATGTTTTTATGTTTACGATATTTTTCTTTTATAGCGCTGATGCCGCTTTTCAAGTTCAGAGCATTTGGTATCGACGTCGTTCTAGTAGGTTGGCGAGGCGTTTTTGGTTCGGCTGCTGAAGCACAGTTAGATGATTAGATTCGTCGTTCGATCCCTGGACGAGATACCCATACCGTAAGGCCTGCGTGATGCATCTGGAGGATTTCTCTTCATGGACCACCCCTTTTTATATGTGGGATGCGAGGTAAGAGTAGGTACGGAACGCGCTGGAGATGTTAGCAATTTCTGGTACAGCAGAACTAGGCTAACTCACGAGGATCTTGCTGATCATTCGACTCCGCAGGACGTATATGAGTAAGTTCACTCTCCTTGAACTCCAACAACTTGTCAATCATCGAAAACCTTTGGCCGACATCCTCCTCAATCCTCGCAATCATCCACGGCGCAAACCTCTCGCCCTCAAGATTGGCACTAAAATTCTCCTGCAGAGATTCGAACGCAAATTCAAACTTCTCTACTCCCAGAAGAATGTCATACATTCTCAACTCCCACGACTCTTCTCTGAGATCTAGATCGTAGCTCTTCCTCTTGATTTGCGCCTTAAGTAGCTCAAGCGACGCCTGCCATTTGAGTTGTACGGTACTGTCTCTGAAATACTTGAAAGGGTTCAACTTCTGCCAAGCCCCAATCTCCTCCAAGTCGGCCTTCGAATTTCCGCAAACAGCAACGTCAAGCTCATAACAGGCCTGTAGAACTTGCCAGAGAGAGAATGCAGCAATAGGATGGGCCAAGAAGAAGCTTCCGAAATCCAGCTTCTCGAGGTTCTCCTCCGAGTTGAGGGTTGTTGCGGTGTTGTCAATCGCCCGTTTGTGCCAGAAAATAATGCGTTCTTGCCATTCCTCCGAATAGATGTCCAGCGCTTCGTCGCTGTATCGCGAGTCGTACCACGTGTAAATGGCCTTTTGCTTGATCTTGGGATCAAAGATGTCGGGGTCCGAGTCCGTGACTGCTATCGCTTCCATATAGGTTGCCATGATGTGCTCTTCGAATAGATGCGCTGTGTTGATCAGGCTACGTTGATCCAATTGATGTATTTGGTCTAGGAGACCGCGAAAATAAAGATAGAGCAAGTAACGCTATCAACCCCAGTTTGCAAAAGGGACCTCCCGTTCATATCTTGCTGTTGGAATGATTTAGAGCGACTCATTACAAGCAAAAACACACATTGAGTCTTTCTTCAAAATATGGTCGATGTGAGTCGAGGCTCGTGTCCCAAGAAAATGGCAGGCAGGGGGCGCAGCTCAGCCCTCCAGAAAAGACCGGATGGTGTCAAGCGCATGATCCCTGTTTCGCATGCAAGCCACAATATTGTGCGTAACTTCGCTTTTTGGCAAATCAGAAGGCAGCTCAGCCCCCCCAATACACGCGCACCCACCGGAGTCGGCGTCGAGCCTGTTTCTTGGGTCAGCAATGCCACTCGCGAGGCAAAATCATGCAATCCTGTCAGTAAGCCGCAGTTTTTGATCGTCAATACGGTAAGGCAAATTTGGGGTTCTGGCCTCGTGCTTGAAGAAGCCGTTCTACGACTTTCCTACAGCAAGAGGGCGAAATATATCGCAGGCAGGCAAATATCCCAGCAAAGCGATCCTTGCGGCTCAAATCGGACTCGGTGGCGAAGCTGCTTAGGGCAGAATTAGGATCTCTTTTTTTCATACATGTGTCAACTCCTGCTAGGCCAACATCATGATTGGAGGCAGTGAGTTCCTTCAAGTCAGCTCCTGACGGCCGGAGGCCGAAACCCGGGCTGCGCATGCAGGCCATAGCCCGCCTGTACAGGGACGAAAAAAGCGGCCGATTTTTGGCACACCCCATCAAAAACTATATCTACTTCCAAGCTTAAAGAACAAAGACTGAACCTCAATTGAAATTTTTGAAATTTAATACATAAATAGTCTGCCTTCTTAAAAGCTCCAAAATTGAATTTTATCAAATTTCATAGGGCTTTGAAGAAGTTTGTTCTTACTAAAGTAAGGGTGTCTATAAGAGCGAGGCGCCAAAAATGGGCCACCTTTTTTGTCCCCGTACAGCCCGCCCTGCCTTACCATGCCTTACCAATCGATTAGGCGGCCCTCCATTTTCTCTCTACTTTGTATAAAAACCAGCTGCAGAACAAGTGCGCTGTTTCCAGCCATAAGGCTGTAGTACAGCTTCGATCATTGCAGATTTCCAGCGCGTTTCAAGTGAAAACCCGAGACATCGTGGAAAGCCTTTCGTTATGCCTCGACACTTCTCTTAATGGTCAGGTGGAAATGGCGGAAGTAGACATCCGAGATGGGCACAATGCTTTCTTGCCACTGTCTTCCCGGCTCTCTGTACATGTAATCTTGGCTTGTAAGTGACGTTTCAACACCATTCTTCGCCTCCTCGCCATATCCACGCTGTCGTGTTATTCAGAGTCTATATTCTGAGCACAAATGCGCCTCTACCTATCATTCACAATTGATTCGTTCCGGGTTGATGCTCTTGGCCTCGCGGTGTTGATCGGTGCATAGGTAGGAAGTCAATAAGGCAGTTGGCAGGCTCGTACAAAGTCGGTACACAAAAGTTCCTGCCCATTGGGCGCCTATCAGGCTACCTCATTGTTAGAAACCTGTTTACTGCAAATGCGTCTGGGTACACACTCCACAATGTGACCGGTGCAGTAGTGACTACGAGTGTCAGCTGATGGTTAACCAAGTGGCTGGACTCTCAAAAGCTCAAGCCAAGCTCGTCAGTTTCGAATGGACAGCAACAGAACAGAAAAGGAAAGTGAACTGGCGTGGACCCACTGTTCCAGTTATTGGGATTTTCCGATGGGGACATTGATAACGCTGTCAAAACTGATGGCTTACTGATAGGGGTTTTGCAATGCCCTGTCAATGGGGACTTCACTCCTGGCGCTGGTCCCTTATTCAGGAGGACACCGATGGCAATGCCCCAGCAACCGTAAATGCCTATTTCTGTTCCAAGGTATCTATTCTCGAACATAGAGTCAAGCTCCTCATCAGTCTCGCTGACGGCTAGATGACCATTTTCTAAGCGCCAAGCGGTCTTTTCATCGAAGGCTTCACCGACGCTGACTGAATGGGGCTGAGTGCCTTGAATTTAAACTCGGCTTAGGGAGGTACTGACCGCCCAAGGAAATCTAGGATGATCAGGTGAATCTGCTCTATACTTTCTCGTGTGAAGGTAAATTTTGAACAGCACTTCGATTGAATCATCAGAGTAGTTTTGGTGATTGAGTGACCTCTCGACTGTTGGCATACTGTCACGAGATCACGGCTCAGCCACGCCAATATACAAGAACGGTGGCGCAATTCCCGAAGGATGGGTCAAGTTCCTCTAAATTTGAGCGAATACGAAGCCAAGGCAGATTCTAGATGGCCAGGAAAAAATCCACTTGAATCCGTTTGATTATGAAGTTTGTGCGATACGGCACGAAGAGAGCTCAGGATGTTCCGGTTTCTTAGTTCAAATCGATAAAATACGCAATTATATGCCTCCCTCCCAAGATTATCTCAACATAAAAGTAGTGATTCCAGATTTCTTTCCCGTATAAGGATAATTAGGCAACTTCCCCGACAACGCCTCTCCATCCATCATCCCATGAACATAACACTCTCCAATAAACTCACAATGGTAATTTCCTCCTGCCGTAGAAACCCTCCTCAAAACAACAGGAACACTGCAGCCAAAAATAATACAAATCATGTCTCCCTCCCTCACATCAGGCGATCCTAAACAGAACAATGGATCCTTGTTCCTCACTTTATTTCCTCTGGTTTTGAAGAATCTCCTCCCCCATACGATTTGTTGAACTCGTTCGAGAAACGTGACCATGGTGCTTGGTGTCTTGGGCTGGACCTTCTTCTTCAGATCTTCAATATCGAGATCACCGACTCTGTCAGTATGCTGCAAGCATTCCAGACAAGTCCTCCGATACCATCCCGGCACACTGGTCCCATTCTGTCCTCGATCAGCTACAAGAGTTCGCCAAAGCTGGTCCGGAACATCTTGATCCTCCGGCCCTCTGTGTTTCCAGCCACCCATAGTCAGCGCTTCGACAGGAATGATTCCCTTCCCCGTAACCCTTCCCGAGACCTCCTGCACACTGTCAAGGCAAAAGCCCTTCACAGTAAGTGTGCCATCATATTTCTGCGGGGCAGGCAAACTCGGCCTTCTCGCTCCAGGAATATCCTTTACCGCACAATCACCCTTCGTCACCTTCTCATTTTCATGGATTTGGTCAAGTTTTGACACCTTATTTGAACCAAAACTCGAATGTCTCGTAATATTAAGCGGGAACGTCGAGCGGCGCTTCGGATGAGAAGGTTCCGGCTCATAAGTCCCAAACCTCGCATAAGCTCTCAAACCAGCACAAGCATTATAAGTCTGTTGACCTTTCCTCTCCGGTCCACCGACAAAACTATCGCCATTAATCCTCCCACCCAGCACACCATGCGGTTCTCCAAACGCAGAACGAGAAATGAATGGAATCCAAGTCGGCATTTCTTCTTCTTGCGTGCGTCCTGAATTTCCCTGTTTGAGCGCTTCCTCTGGACTCAGCGGTTTGGGGAGTGGTGCCCAGTAGCGGCAGAGGATATCTAGAGACGTGGATTTCTCGACACAATAGCTCATGAAATCTGCGTAGACGTCCAGAAGGCTTTTATCGTAGTCCGGAGATATTCGCGGATCCTCCATAACATTATCAGTATTCGATTCCGCGAACTGACTATCCTTAGCCAGTGTCAAAACAGCAAAGATCGTATCTCTCGGCTCGCTCGCTTCGAACGCAAGCAATAAAGACGAAACCAGGATCTCCAACGATAGTAACCTCTGCTGGACTCTCCCTTCTTGAGACTTCCGGAAAAAATTGGTGGTAGCGTGGACGATTGTGTTTGCGCCGAGAGCCCGAGCGTCGACTGCAGCATGATACCCAGCAGGATCCAAACTCGACCTCTTAATCTCTTCATACTTCGTCATAAAAAGTGCAATCGCATCCGCGAAATTGCTCCACTCCAACTCCTCGTCCCCCCAAAGCACACAAGCCCTCCTACTCAGCGCCAACTCCTGAATAACCCACCGTCGACTAAACCACCTATTGCTCATTAAATCAACAACCAACGCCCATTTCCTCGCCGTCGGTATCGGGTTCGCAACCAAATTATCTAAACCATGAAGATCGAGGATCTCTCGTAGGAATGCGAATGTTTCGGGCGTGGATTCTTTACCTTCGCCGAGCCAGATGCAGACGTTTTCTGCTTGCATGTATACTTCGTGCATTCGCGAGACTTGGGCTTTTTTCTCGGTTTTGTTTTCTTGATCGATGCAGAGGGCGTCGACCCAGACGTTAACATCGTCTCGTAGATCTCGGAATCGGACGAGGGCGGCTTTGAGGTTGTTTCGAATGTAGAATGAGCCGGAGGTATTGAAGTTGGTCATCTCCTGTCTGTCTCCTCTACCCCCAGTGCTGGGGAAAGTCAGCTTTGAATTCCTTCTCCTGTACCAAGGAAAAAGAACTTACTCATGAAAAATAGTAATCTTATTCCCGGCAACCTCCTTCTCATCACCCCACCAATAACTCAACGCCCAATACTTATCCGTCCTGCTCTCACCCTCCTTCTCCAACGTACTTGGGAACAACATGCACTCGAGCTTATCATCCTTCTCGCCATGCAGAATCTTAAGTATCCGAATCTGATTATCAAAATCAATAGGCGCATGCTTATACGTATTCTTCTTCGCCACCGGCACCTTATTAACAATCCCCTGAAACCGAGCTCTGACCGCATTCCCCTCACTCGTCGTCTTAGCTCTCGTTCCCGTATCGAAAGTTTGCGCGCGCTGCCCTTTCTGCAGAGACCCAATTACTTTGGCGTAGGATTTCGGTTGGTCGCTTGGGGCTTCGCGGAGTAGAGGCGGCATGTTGAAGAGCTCTCTTTTGGCGCATGGTTAATTGTATGTAAGTATGTACCAAAAGGACGACGCGCGCGCGCAAGTAAAGAAGAAGAGAGAGCGACAGAAGTTTTGCGACGAGGCTCCAGATCTGATTCTGATTCCAGCCGCTAATTTGTCGCAGCTTCTGAAGATCAAATTTAGAAATGGCGATTGGTGCGCCGCAATCCCCAAGCACACCTTACCTAGCTTCGCACAAGTCGCATGAGACCCCCTGCAAGTGCACGGCAGGAGCCTCTATCCATCGAGTTAGTGGCCGGGGCTGAACGCTAGTGCTGCATCGGAATATCCTGCGTCCATTGTTGAGCGGTACGCCCGACCCATGTCTTTTGCCGCTTTGAAACTTATAGTCTGAACTTTAGCCCTTTCAGATAATACAGCATTTCTAATCAAAGAGAAACAGCTGATGTTCACCTAACTGCTGATTGCCGAGTGTCACGTGGGGTGAGAGAAAGGATGAAGTTGGGGAGCAACTTTTCTACTGTCCTGTAACAGCGGTTTAAGTCGTGTTTTACAGATGCTGTTCATCGCTGTCCGAGTAACCCTATAACCATTCCATCCGTCATTTTCTGTCCTGCCATTTCCCATCTAAAGAGTAAATTTGCTCATACTTACCAATGGCTTCACTCCAACCTTGTTAAGTATTTAGTGGATGCAAGTAAATAATTGAAAAATGATGTCTTACTATCCAGTTCCCAGATTCATCAGTCTTCTCATGTTGCATGTCGACCTATATTTTTGCAGCGACATCGTTGTTCTTGCCTTGCAATGTCTCCGCAAGCTCACTGAGTCTTGCTATTGTATCTGGCTTCACAAGCTCCTCGTGGTTTAATTGCCGTAGAGGATGTTAACGTTTCTGGGTATCCTTAACCTGAGCTATGAAGGAAGTCGTGCTTTGGAAGCAACTGGTTACATATCGTTGCTAAAGATTTTCACCATTCTCTGAGCAGCTGCAGGGATGTGAGATCTGTCCCTGGCAGGATACTTGGCCATGGGAGGAGGAGGAGCGGCCGCGGGACTAGCCCGCGGAGGTAGTCTAGGAGGTAGACGAGAACCTTGAGGTAGACCCTGAGAAGCTGGAGGAGGCGATTGATCTAGAACTAGAGAGGAGGACGCTCACTAGCTTTGTAAGGAGATTGAGATGGCGTATGCTGGTTCTGGGGCGGAAACTTTCTTCGGCACCACAATCTCCTCCAAGTCTACCTTCGAAATACTGCTCTATCTCGGCAGTTCAAGCTCATCCACCTTCCCAGTGGCAGTCGCATTGCTCTTTCCATTCCTGGTCATCCAACCCGGCAATCGGAATCTTCTCTCCCTTTTCGGCTGACGACCTTTAAACCAGTTCTTCGCTCTCTCCTTCGCCCGTCTTCGTCTTCTGGAACAACAGTAGCACCAAAAGCATCCGATGAGGAGAATGATGATAGTAATGACGATGATGAGGATGACGACTTTGATGGAGACGTGGGCGGCGTCTACCATTGCTGGATGGTAGTATCGTGGTGAAAGTGAAATTGAGGGTTGATTCAATGCCATTTTGTGTAGGTAGGACGTAAGTGAGTCTGGACAGTGGAATTGAAACTGATCGACTTAAGTGAAAGTTTGCTGGAGGGATTCTTCTGGGGAAAGAGGTAGGCTAAGAAATTGATGGATGGTATTTTTCTTGGCTTCAGGTATTCTCAAAAGGCTCCGAAATGTCCTCGTTGACATCGGAGAAATGTCAAAGCCGGCTGCCTCGTAAGTGGTGACAACTGCGACTCGTCCAGGCTGCAACATAATAACTACCCAATAGCCCAACCACAGGCGGATATATTTCAGTTTGAGCAACATATAATTGATGAAAAAGCGAAGCCGCACTGTGATTCATCTAGGAATAGTTGTAATACTTCAATTTATTAGCACTTGGGCTTTTTGAACTCGATCGGCCTTCGGGAGAGGTACTTTGGTGGGGGCTCGCCTAAGGACCCCACCCCCTTTTTCTTAGTTGCCTGGCCGACCTCAAACAATTGATGAGCACCACCTATTTAGCTTTTCAGATGCATCCAAATGCTTTCTTCCGGATTCATCGTGTATAATGGATCAAGACTAGGATGTTGTAAAAGGGCAATTCGTCCTTGATACCTCTCCTCGATGACCAAGTGGAGAGCCTGGCGCGACACAAGCCTTCAATTCAAGAAGTCTCGAGTTTCACGAGAGTCTGAAAATTTGGGTAGTTAATATTACTGAAAGGATAGTGGTATAAGGGGAGTATTTATTGCAACAAGTGGATGTACGTTGCTCGCGAAAAGAGCACAATCCAAAGAGACACGGACGCGAACGTGGTGAGCGTAAAATCTCAACTTCTTTCTAAGGTTTATCACAAGGGAGGATTCTCAGACAGTTTATTTGTCCCTAGTCACCATCCGAGAGCTCTGAATTGGATTCACCGTCATCCATTTGATCTGAACAATCCCGATTCCGGAAAATTTTGTTTAGTCTCTAGAATTCTGAATTGTCTGTTTCATCGGAATGATTCAGAAATTCCACCACTTCTACCAGATCGACTTTCCCCGAATACCCCCAAACTTCCTTGTATCTCTCTAGTGTTGGATAAATCCAAGGTTCATCCGTTGCGACCTTTTTCTCGCAATATATCTTCTCACAGTCATATTCCTTTAGTCTTTTAAGCCAAAGTCTAGAACTCTTCCTCAAACCCCTCCGTCCAACGAGGAAAGACAGGCTCCACAAAACGATACTCGGGTTTTCTGAGAGCATTGTGATAACCCATGTCGTCTGAATTCTGTACCAGCTGAACCTTTTAAGCTGACCTCAGCCACCAAACGAGTTGATTTTTCCACTGGCGCTGGGTGGTATCTAAACCGCACCCCAACCGTCGGCAGAGACATCTATTCCAAAGTTCTCGGCAAAGTTCCACCCTTCCCATAGCCACTTACCGATTGCAAGCCACTTCTCAATATCAACTGAAAGCCCATTTGGCGAAAGTATCTCCCTCGCGCCGTTTCATTCTGTGGCATTTGTATCCAAGAACAACGTATCAATGTCGGTGTTAAACCAGCATCGTTTCGTGACATCTCTTTGTAGAGACATAAGCTTATAACCGCTGTATATATCGCAACGGCGAGTCTCATAACGTGATTCTTGGCAGATATTGTACCCGACTTTGAAATCGTTCACATCGGTTGACTCTTTTGAGAATTTACATGTACCAATGGTTCCTTCCTGTTTTTCATGAATCAAGATCCGGTCTCCCAGAGAATGAACGTTGTATGTGATGGAGAGAATTTGAGGCTGGATCATTAACCGCCATATTTTGAAGCGAATTTTAGTTGGCAGATCCACAAACCGAGCAAAGCTGGGGTGAACCTATCAGATACCTGGCTCTCCACCTTGGTGGGTGCTTTGACTGTCGACATGAGTTGAACAGAATTCAGTGCTATAGTTGGAACTGGCATTTCATTACCCGCAGCCTCTGAAGTAGAATTCGGGAGTGTCCTCCTAAGCTCAGATATAGTTTACATCGTTCAATTCGTTTCGGCGATCAGAATTGGCAAGAAGGTGCTATGTTTCGGTGTGGTTGCTACCTTTCGATGCACTGCAGTTCTTTAAGTAGGCAATATGAATGAGTCAGGACGATTTCCATTTCGACTGAGCGCGTTGGAGAGCTTTTGCTACTAGTGCCTTACCTATACTAGCTCAATCTGCCTTAAATAATCATATGTCCCACTGTACCTCTGTTTCATATTAATGCCCGCTTTTCATCCTCAATGTGCTCCTTTTAACGCTTTTTATACTTTCCAAAATCCTCCTTCACTAGTCTTGATAAGGTCTGAAATTTCCCCTCAAACTCCTCCTGCAAACAGGGAAGATTTGCTCCATATCGAGAATGTCATTGTACACCAGCTCATCTGAGTACATCACCAGCTGGACCTTCTGACAACTCCTCAGACAAACTAAAAGATGCTTCTTCCACTCATATTGGGATCCATCGCAGCCACCGCACATCAAGCACGTGACGTCCTCCCCCTTATTTTCAGCGAAGGGCCAGTCATTCCACAGTGCCCGGCCTATTGCAAGTCTCTTAACCTTTTCGATATCGACGGGATAGGATTCAGATGCAACTATTCGCTCGCCGTCGTCGTCGTCAATATAACTTTGCACACTTGTAGTGAAGAACAATGTGTCAGTCTCAAAATTGAACATCGTCTTTGAGTGACATCTCGAGCCATCGGGAGGATGACATAGTCACAATGAAGCACCTCATATCGTGATGCTTGGTAGATATCATAAGTAGTGAGGTCGGTTATCTCGTTGGAGAATCTCCATGTCCCACGCCACCTCCGTTGACCAACGTACCTAGTCTCTGCACTCGCCAACGCCGTAAGTGACTGTTAAAATTTGTAGATCCGAGAGTATTAATCCCAGATCTAGAGACGTATTTCAGTAAGAAGTTCGGAGAAAAGATAGAAAGTGATGTATTTTTCTGATTCCAGTTGGGAAGGGTTCTTCAAGGCTTGGTGGGTGTATTCACTGGAAGCTTCAAGTGGTGCATTGTGGTGGGGACTTTGTCCAAGACGACAGCTGAGAAGGCATCCACCAGATCGGACGCCATCTTCAACATTCACTCTGTCTCAAAGTGTAGTCAGATATTGAGAATTTCGTGAGAGCCTCTAGTAGACACAGAGTCGTTGATTCCCCACTACGAATGGAATTCGTCTGTTCTCTTAGAGTTGCGATTTTAGTACGTTGTATGTGTGTATGTGCTTTTCGCGAAAGAGAGATATTTGAATTGCGCGTTGGTGTTCCACTATTTTCGAACTCCAAAAACGGGACGAACAGAGTACCTTCATCAGATTATTTCCGAATGCAGACTTGTTGGGGCTTCCTGCATGCATGGAGGAAATTTCCATCGCTGGATGGGGATCTTATGAGAAGGAGTTGCGGACAGTGCCTGCGAAACTCCAGAAGCCTAAACCAGAGAAATAGAAAGGCAGGGTAAGATGGAATGGCACTGCAGAGAGAGGACTTTCGGAAGGCCCATCCGGCACTTGACTTTCTTCAATTAAAGTGGCGTCGAAAATTCGAGACTCTTATTGGTTACTATCCCAAGAAAAAGTACGTTCACTGATCATCCTCGTCCTCAGCTGCTTCATCGTCATCGTCATCGCTGGAATCCGCAGCGTTTCGATCTGGCATAACGACACTATTCAAATACGTGATCTATATTCAATAGTTTATGGGTGAGCAAGCATACAATGGAAGCCATCTGACAGAAGATGTGAGAAAGGACGGTGTAGAGGCTTACGAATGGGACCATTGAACCTATGAGATCCGCGATGCGCTGAAGGCTGTTCGCGCTTGTGATCTCGGAATCATCAAGCTTCCTACCAATCGTAAAGTTTTTGAGACGCAGCAACTTGATGTCTTTATGGTCGGCTTCGTAGCCCTGGTTTTCATTGTTAACCATCACCTTTCAAAATAAAATGGACCAAAACCGCGTGCGCAAGCATTGAAATTGGGAGATGAGTGTACCTTCGGCTTCGTCTTCAATGCACTATCTGCATTCATTTCCATTCCAAGGAATTGGGTGACTACTGTCTTTTCATCCTTAGCCCCATTGAAGAAGTCGCGGCGGAGTCCGGTGCTCATCAAGGCACCTTTCAGTCTATGGGGACTTTGGTCAATATCGTCCCTCAATTTCTCCAGTGCGGAGCCTTCGGGATGCCATAGACCTCCACCTAAATATATTCCGTCAGTTGTGGTAGACTGAGAGAAGACGTGGAAGGTGGGGAAGGGGGAATCGATAGACGGTAGAGGAGAAGAAGCATACCGATGAAGCTATGCCCTCCTGGTTGGACGTGAAGGTAGTAGGCCGCGTAAGGACCCTTTTTGCCCGTACGTGACCATGCGGCCGAGAAATGAGGCTGTTGACCGTCAACGTCAAGTCTTCAATGAACAAATATGAACTTTAATATACCTTATAGGGGGTTTTGTCATTGGAGAACCTGACATCTCGATATATCCGAAAGATCTAAGATAGATTCAAATGTTAGTGTCGGTATGCTGTCGGTATACCAAGACAAAAGGGCTCGGTCTCCAACATACAATATCTTTGTTCGGCAGCTCGGGAATGGTATAATCTTTTTCTGTGACTAGCTCAGATAGCTTCTCTATGAAAGAAGCAAAGTCTTTCTGCGCATTTCGAAAATCTTCGTCGTTGACTATGTTTTATGTGGTGAGAAACGAGGTCGACAATATGTGGGTTCAGAGGAACTTACATCTCATCCACTCCCTGTTATTATTGGCCTTCAAATCCTTCAGAAACAACATTGTGTTCTCATGAATCCTGCCATCTTCATATGGCACATCACCGGCTTCTCTCGCTTTCGGGAGGGGAATAATCGTAACCTTCGGGGGTCTTGATTCATCGTCGCTGTTCTCGTCCTCATCGGCCTCGGATGCCGAGCTCTCCACTTTCATCCTTTTGTTCTTGTTTCCTTTCTTGGTAGTCTCAAAATCCGAGCCAGATGAGTCTCCATCTTCGAAATCCGATTCAGAGGACAGATTTACGCGTTTTTTGGACGTGGATTTGGCGGATGCGTTGCTGACGCGGGTGGATTTTCGGACCATGATGGGTGATGCAACTCTTGAAACGATGAGGTTGATAATGTATGATATATGAATAAAGATACTATTTAAGATACTAATCTGCAAGAGTAGAGTTCCAAAGCCAGGGTCGAATGGCGGAGGATTGAAATGGTCGGTATCTGCGAGGACAACGCGTCGAGTTAACACGAAACCACGGGGACGGCTGTCATGATGTCATCACGCGTGACTTCCTTCCTGGTGACAAATCTCGCGTAGCTGTTCACCAAGGTTCGAATGGCAAAGCCATGGGAGTTCGGAGGAGCCGGCGGGACCTAGAGAGATGCTTGTAGATGAAACTGGCCCATCGGGTCCTGGTGGCAGACGAATCACTTGAGTTTTCTTGCTTCTCGTTTCTACATGAGCTCAAATTTCCCCAGTCCGCGTTAATTCGACCAAACGCCTGCAATCGGTCTCAATGTACTTCAATGAGTCAATCAATGTATGCGTGAAGTTTTGTCGTCCAAAGTCCGAAACACCATATGGAGTACACATTCCATCCTTCCATCAGTATATCTCGATTCTTCTCCAATATTCTCCCAACAGTCCCAATGTGAACTACTCCTCTAACAACCATACCCCCTCCATTCTGGAACCACCACAAACAGCTCTCCGAATCCTTGAAATTAACCTTCCGCATCATGACCAACAACCAAAGTCCGCTTTCACTAGTAGCGCAAACATAATATACCAAGCCAGCATCCATACAGAGACAAGTGAGCGCAAGTAAAGCAACCAGCATCTGTCCCAGTCTTGACAAAAGAAACCCCATTTCCTCCTTATGTCGAACGACCATTGACTTCACACCAGCCTTCTCGTCGTTCCGGACATCTTAATTCGCATAGATGCTGTCGTGAAGGATTTGCCAGACGACGTAAGAGAGGAAAAGACAGCCCAGTGCGGTTCCGTTGGTGGTATCCTCTATCATCAGTTCCCAGGGGTTAACTCTAAGGACTGTACAGCCAACTAACTCCCCGAAATGTAAGTGCGACCGCTGGATAACGCGTGACGCGCTTCGCGAATGGATGCGCGACTCCAACACCCATAAGCGGAGCGGCATAATACAGGACCTCCTTGACAATCGAGAATAAAATGCCCAATCCAATCGCCAGCTGGACAACAAAGAAAAGAAAAGCATTCGGAACAGGGATAGCACGACGAGCGATAGGTCTGAGACGAGATCGAGCAACGTAACGATCGAGGTCGCAATCGACAATGTCGTTCCAAGTACGGCCGACGCTGCCGAGCATGATTACGGCAGGGAGGAGGATGAGGATTGTGGAACTGAGTTTGGATGGGAGGATTGGCCAAGGTGATATGCAGGCTGCGAGGGCACTGAGGAGAAATGGATAGAAGATGTAGAGGAAGCCGATTGGTTTGTCGATTCGTGCGAGTTCGGTATATGGGACCCATGATGGTGGTAGTAGGAGAGGATGCTGGTTTGAGGAGGTGTGTAGGGAGGGAGTTTGAATGAGCTGAGTCTGGCCATTGTGGGCAATGACGTTGGAATCCGGAATTTTGTGGTAAAGCGGAGAGGAAATATAAGAACTTGTGGAAAAGTTGTGGGAACGACATTTAGACGCTTGATATTCACTTCCAAAGGCGAAAGTGAATTTAATAGAATTTACTTAGTTTCTTCTCGTCGACTTCTGAGGATGAGGACTCAGGTGTGTAACGCTAGAAACGACATTGACCATGTGCGAGGAAAACGCTTCCATTGATAAGGAGCGGTGCTGTAAAGCGGTCTCATCTACAAAAAGAGAGAAGGCACAGGAGTGATTGAGTAAAGATAGTAACGAGAATTTTCTATTTAGATACCAATGTTGCGCTCCCTGCCAAATCTAGCAAGGAACCACGAGGGAAGAAGTTTGCAACTAGGCAGGTCACGTGGAAGCATTCTCAGGCCCTTGAGCTTTACGAGAGCATCCCTCACTCGAGGTAGTCTCAGAGGACTTGCTACTTATGAGGCTTGAAAGAATTTTCGGGGGAGTTTGAATAAAAAAAGCCGTGAGAGATGCAGGAAGTCTCTCTTGTATTGTTTATTCGTTTGTCGGCCGGTTAACCTGCCTCTTTGAGGAGTCGGTTCAACTGCTAAATACCCCTCTTTTCAGGGACCTGCCAGCGCGTGTTCTTCGCAGCAATATTTCGACCAGCTCATTATCAAACTTCTATCAATTTCGAATCGACTGATCATCAAAGCCTACTGCAGTTCCTCATTATGGCATCAAGCAGCAGACCCACGACGTTGAACGTCAATCTCGACGACCTCGCCAAGATGATAGACCACAGCCTGCTGCACCCCACCATGACAGACGACGATGTGCTCGCCGGTCTACAAATCAGCAAGAAATACGGCGTGGCCACCGGTAAACCTCTAACAGGCTCTTCCCCGGTTTAATCCTCAATCTTACTAACAAATTCCAGCCTGTGTCAAGCCATACCACATCCTCTTCGCCAAGAAGCAATTAGAAGGCACCTCCGTCCTCGTCTGTCCTGTGATCGGCTTCCCGCACGGAAACTCCACGACAGAAGTCAAAGTCTTCGAAGCCAGACGAGCAGCCGAAGAAGGCGGCAAGGAAATCGACATGGTGGTCAATGTTGGCCGTGTTTTATCTGGGAAGTGGGAGTATGTCGCTAACGAGATCGCGGCTGTGAATAAAGTTGTCGTTGGGAAGGGTGCGATTCTCAAGGTGATTTTTGAGAATGACTGTAAGTTTACTCCTTGTTTTGTGGGGGCTTGGATGGATGCTGAGGTACCTAGATCTCACGGACAAGGAAATCATCAAGCTCTGCGAAATCTGCAGTGATATCGGTGTAGCTTTCGTTAAGACTTCTACGGGGTATGGGTTCGTGAAGGGAGCGAACGGAGACTACAATTACAAGGGAGCGACGATTCCGCATTTGGAACTCATGAAGAAGCATGTCAAGGGCAATGTGAAGATCAAGGCTGCTGGTGGGATCAGGACGTTGGATGATCTGCTGAGAGTAAAGGCTTTGGGGGTGTCGAGGGTAGGAGCGACGGCCACGGGTCCGATTCTTGACGAAGCTGTGAAGAGAGGTATTGGAGCCGAGCGGATTGAGGTAGCGGTTCCTGCATTCCCATCTGGAGATACAGGATCGGGAGCATATTGAGGTGCGTGCGACAGCGCGGTGTCAAAAGGGACTGGATGGCAAGCATTTAGATCCAAGGATGGCCATGACTCATGAAGGAACCACGACGATGATGAAAATAAAGACGTTGCTCTTTTTCGAGCGACTTAAGAATTAAAACCGTGCCAATTCAAGACTTTTGAAAGGTGCATAAGCGCTTGTTGGAGCAGAAAACGGTCTAATACTTCCATTGACCTCCTTCCTGAAGTGAAAGGCTAAACCCCTTTGCCCATCAGATGCGAGAGGTCTCTTCAGGGGGTTTAAGACATTTAAAAAGAAAATGTCCCAAAGAGGAAGGAGTTCAATGCTAACCCCCACGAAACCACGTGACAGTGCCCAAAATGAGAACCCAAACCGCGGGGGCCACACTCTCGTTTATCCAAAGCGATAAGGAACTCGGAGAGTCCGCGCTTTCTGCATTTCTTTTGCTGTGTCGTCGTGTCTCTCTCCCTTCTCTACCATCCATCACCACTGAAGCCATCGCCAGGACACTTCAAAGCTCATGTCTTCAACCATTCAATGCCAGGCCAGCCGAGGATACGGACAGTCGAAGGTTCGTGCTGGGGATGCAAAGAGCGGCGTGTCATTTGCGACCTAACGCTACCGGGATGCGAGAAATGCGCAAAAATCGGTCGTCGCTGTGACTATGGAAAGGTCCGTCTTCGCTGGACAGACTGCGTCGCGTCCAGAGGCCGATTAGCTGGAAAAAAGATACCGCTCTATCAACCGCCTACACTGCAGAAGAATCAGGATCACCATCTACTCTACTTTGAAAACGAATTGCTGCCGCGCTTCAACCTATCCAACACCGTTCCTCAGCTCGACTTGAAGATCCTCGCGCAAGATCCGATCCTACTTCAATCAGCTGTCGCAGTCGCGAACGCGCACCAAACGTATGCGTATCGAAGTCCAGATGAGCAGGCGAGCCTGGCGCGGATTCAGGATCGTAATAATGCCCTCCGCATTTTCAGGAAGCATTTGATCGCGGCACATAACGACGAAGTCAATAATTCTTTGTTCATCGCCAATGTACTGCTCTGTATCTTAGATGGAATCATCGAACCTAGTACGGAAAACTCAGCGACGCATCACCATCTTGTTGGAGGGAAGGCGATATTGAAACACTGGGGAGGCGTGAAGGGGATATTCGAGTCGAAGAAGGAGCTGCCGATTTTGCTGCTCTCGATATTTGCGACTATGGATCTTACTCATGCGCTGTTGATTGGCGATGAACCATACTTCGAGGTATCATTCTGGGCCGAGTTGGGTGGATACGAGGCGTGGTGGGGAGCTGTTAATTCGGATGATGATTTTCTGGAGACAATGGCTATACTTTCACAACTTGCGACGTTTGGCCATGGAGTTCTTCACCTCAAAACTACCGTCCCCATTGATGTTCTGCTTTCGATCCAGATGGCTCTTGACGAACAAGAAACTCGACAGCTAGAGGCCGACGACAAAGACCCGGATCGATTGGCATGGGCTGCATTCTGCTCCGTGTACCGCTTCACCGCATCAGTGTTTTTGTATCGAGCACTTAGCGGCCTCGAAGTTGGACATCCTCTGGTTCAGCAAGCTGTGACTAGTTGCATGGTGGTCGTGGACGGCACTGCTCTAACACTCAAACTTCATCACTGTATTCTATTTCCCTTGCTCGTGGTTGGAACACATTGCCTGCTCGATGAACAGAGGGCTGCGATCCGACGGAGTATCATGCATTCGTCGTCTTACCTGTCCTTCGAAAGTCTTCGCTCTTTGACTTCCTATCTGGAGAGAAGATGGGCGAAACTGGACGATGAGAAGTCGGGCTGCCTGCAAATGGGTTGGTGGGAGTATTTCGATGAAATCGCAGCCGCATCGTGTCTGTTCTGATATCCGTGAATAGCGCCGATGCCTGGACGTGTCATAGGCTGGCCGTTCGAGGTAGAATAACTCTAATACGACCGACGAATGCTGGCGGATCCGGACTTTCAGTCCCGACTGCTTCTAGTGAGGAAACCGATCTGGCGAAGGTTCGAGGACGAGCGACTGAGGATTCGCAGCAAGAGGAGCAGCATGAGGTTCCTGACAGACCTGAGAGGCGCTCTTCGGGCCGCCAAATATTTCCCAGCTGAGAACCCTCACTAACCAACTGAACGTCTGGTATCCAAAGGAAGGAAATGTTGCCTAGGTGGATGATTACTCTCAATTTGAATGACACAACCCGAATAGAAACGTGCGAGGCTCATCGAGGTCTGCGTGGTGGGGGACTTTTTGGACAGTTTCTCTTCAATACCAGAACTTTCATCTTGATTGACTGATCCTGAGAAATGGCAGTGCTCTGCAGAGTGACCCGATTTCTAGTAATTTCTGGAACGTTCGATTGAAATGCAGATCGAAGCTGAAAGTAGATGGGAAGGAGGCATATGTACAGTAGGAAGGCCAGGTGGGAGAGCCTTTCTTCATAACTACCTGGCCTTTGAGCTTAAATCTTACCTTCATTTGCCATCAAATTTCCATTACTAACTCTGAAGTAGCTATCCATAAGCTTAATGGTGCAATTGACGGATGCCATATCAACTCTAACGCGACACTTCGAATGCCGTTTTAGTTGCCTCTTTCGGATTGGACATAAAAGTGGAGTTCGTGCTTCCGCGTCGGAGCTCATGCATAAATCGAGGATCCCTGTCATCACAACCAAAACAATCCACCGATAACACGATAAGACGCAGGAAAGAAAGTTACTTCATCTTTCATGGCGAACTCCTGTAATCCTTTTTCGTCGCAGCCTCTTCACTGATACCCCCTACTCTACGCCACGAAAAGTGAAGACAACTCACCTCTTTCCTCCATCATGTCCGCCTCTACCGTCCTCGAGGCATGGGAGAAGTGTTCCTTGACAGACACTCTCTTCGTGCTTGTATGCACTGTCTTCTGCTGGCCTATCATACCAGCTGTTGGCCTTGCATATTCTGGTTATTCCCACCGCCGCAATGGCATGGCCTCTTTCATGCCCGGGATCTTGTCAATTGGAGTCTGCTCGATTCAGTGGTTCGTTATTGGTTACTCACTTGCCTACGGAGAAGGCTCCGGCGTCATTGGAGACTTCAAGTATGCTTTCCATCGTGGTGTACTGTCTGAACCTGTTGGAACGATACCTGCAATTCTCTTCAGCGAATTCCAGCTTGTTTTCGAGGCTACGGTCTGCGCAATTGCTGTTGGAGGAGCTTGTGAGCGTGGTCGAACTCTGCCCCTTATTCCATTTATCTTCGTAAGTCAACCCACTCTCCCAAGATTGCGTTGACTGACTTATGCTCCAGTTTTGGGCTACTTTCATCTACTGCCCATTGGCTCATATGGTATGGTCAGAGACGGGATTCTTGGGCAACATGGGCGTCCTAGACTTCGCAGGAGGAACCCCAGTCCACATCTGCTCAAGCGCAACCGCGACAGCTCTCAGCGTGTACCTCTCCTACCCTCTCTTCCGATCAAAGAAGTCCGCCATACGAACACCATCACACCTGAAGCTCCACCGTCCCGGAAACTCGATGTCCCAACTCATCGCTCTGGTCATCATATGGAACTCTTGGCTTGCCTTTGACGCCGGCACTACACTTAGCCTCAACTTCAAATCCATCATGGCACTCTGCGTAACCAATCTTTGCGCGTCTGGCGGTGCGATGACCTGGGCTTGTATCACATACTTCGAAACTGGGAAGTGGTCGCTCGATTCGACTTTCATGGGCGCGATTGCGGGTCTTGTTATGATCACTCCATCTGCTGGCTTTATCGACATGCCTACTTCCTTCTTCTTTGGGGTTGTTGGTGCCATCGTCGGCAGACAAGCCCTGCGGATTAAGTTCACCAAGCTTGCTGCTCGTCTACGCTGGGTTGACAATGGCGATTCTTTCGCAACCCACTTCGTCCTTGGCGTATTGGGCACAATTTCGACTGGGCTTTTCGCGCAGAAGCAAGTCGCTGCCTATGATGGTGCCACGGAGATTGATGGCGGTGTATTCTTCGATGGCAATATCAAGCAACTGGGAATCCAACTACTGGAGGCGCTGATTGGCATGACCTGGTCGTTTGTTGGGTCATACATCATTATCGCTCTGATTGATTGTGTTCCTGGCCTGGAAGTGCTGGCTAAGGACGAGTAAGTTGCTGTTACCAATTCACAGGATCTTCGCTAATCGTCAATAGGGACATCGTTGCAGGAATGGATGCTGCTGAGATGGAAGAATCTTTCGATGGACAATGCGAAGATAACTACCATCCCTTCAAGAATGGAGCTGTCACACTGGAATAGATCCATGTGTGGACACACTAGAATGAATACCTGATCTTTGCATAGCAGACATGTGCTTTGAGAATCAATTCTTGCACCAAAGCTAGATAGATGTACATAGTCTTTGGGAGGCCATCGTCAAGCATTTGAATGATATGCTTCCAATTCAACCATCAACTCTAGATCTTTGATGACATCTTTCCCTTTTTGGGTAACATGATCCCGAATCAGATTACTCAAGCAGCTGTTTTCGCCTTGTAAACAACGCAGAAACAATGTGTCACGCCTAAGTTATTAATATGACGCATTTCCCCGCCCTCCATTTCCACACTTTACTCCTTCATCTCCTCCAATCGTCCAACCGTCCACGAACTGTGTCTTCTCCGAGTGACAATTACCGAAGCTATCAACAGGGAACGGCCGCTATGACTTCCTTGCAAAGAACTCCCCACATTCACGTGATTCCAACTCAAGGATGCTGCGGAAGCGCCTTCCCCATTTCAGGCAAAAAAAGGACCATTTTGCGCCAAGCAGTCCCCCATGCCGTCTGCCCCTAAAATTTAGCCAACCGCATTCGTAGAAAACGACCCGTTGGCAATAAACTTTGTTTCGCCATCCAAAAATTGATGCAAAAGCAAAATGCGACCAGGCTGGGTGATTGGTTTGAGGTAACTCGGATAGGGAGAAGGGGAGGAGATGTGGTGTACTGATAAGTATGCGTAAGCTGTCAGTCTGCAAGACGACCCAGACAATTCCCTCTCAAGTCTCAAGAACCCGAGGACAGGGAAGAGGACGTCCGTTGTACCGGTACCGAAGCGCACCTCCTGGATGTAGAAGCTGCATATGGATGGGGAATAGAAGCCTGATAAGGAGATACAACTTCGCACATTTCTCCTTCGTTCTCTTTTGTTGAAATAGTCGTTCTCGTCAAGCATCAAGCAATTGGGAGCCAGTCTAGGTTCGACGCGTCGACTTGCTGGAAGTAAAGCTTGTATCCTCGGCCATTGAATTGGACCTCGCTATCAATAAGGTCACGTGCATCGTGAGTTCTGCGTACCTGCTTGCGCACAAGCATCAAACTTCCCGGAAGTGAAGTTGTACCACGTGGCACGACATTGCGTGCATTCACCTTTTCGCGACGCCAATCAGTCCTTATCAACAAACACCACAATTCCTTACGATCAACCAATACTGCAATCATGTCGTCGGTGGAGTCCAAGTTGGCGGACGAGAAGGCCACGCCTCCTTCTCCCCCTGATGCTGGCGAGAATGGTGGTATTGAGCATCACGACCTCGACAGTTTGACTGCTCTAGGCTACACCCCTGAGCTCCGCCGCAACCGTTCACTCTTCACGCTGCTCTTCCAAACCCTCGCCATCGCCGCCATTCCCTATGGTGAAGGTGGACCACTTATTAGCGCCATCTACGGCGGCGGCCAGCTCTCAATCTTCGTCGGCTGGCTCGTCGTTCTCGTCCTGGATGAATGTGTCGCTCTCTCCCTCAGCGAGCTCGCATCACGTTATCCCACCTCTGCCGGCCCCTACTATTGGTCTTTCCAGATCGCCAAACGCCACAAGACGGTTCTGTCCTTCATCACGGGATGGGTTTGGCTTATTGGAAACTGGACCATCACGCTGTCTGTGAACTTCGGTTTTGCGTCGCTCGTCTCGGCAACCGTCGCCATGTACCACCCTGACTTCCTCCTCAATGATTGGCAACTCCTGCTCATTTTCTACGCCGTTTGCTTAGGTGCTTTCGTCATCTGCGCGTTTGGCAACAAGTTTCTGCCTATGGTCGATACCATTTGCGCTGCATGGACCGGCATTAGTATTCTCATCATCCTAATCGCCCTCTCAGTTAAGGCTGATGTTGGCCGTCATTCTGCAAGCTATGCACTCGGCCACTACGATACTAGCTTCTCCGGATATGGCGGTTTTACTTTTTTTATTGGCCTCCTTCCTGCAGCTTACACGTTCTCTGCAATCGGCATGATCTCTTCCATGGCCGAGGAGGTCGCTGATCCCGCAGTCAAGGTGCCTAAGGCAATGTCACTTTGCGTCCCAGTTGGCGGCATCGCAGGTCTCTTCTTCATCATCCCCATTTGCGTCACCATGCCACCCCTGGCCGACGTTGTCGGTGCCCCGGTCTCTCAAGCTCTGCCATATATCTTCCACACCGTCATGGGTAGCCCAGGTGGTGGTCTCGGCCTCACTTTCCTCGTCCTTGGAGTGACAATGTTCTGCTCCATTAGCATCACCGTCGCTGCTTCCCGCTGCACCTGGGCCTTTGCCCGCGACGACGCTATTCCCGGTGCTCGACTCTTCGCCGTCGTGAACGACAAGCTCGGCGTTCCTGTTTGGGCTTTGGCTCTTACTACCATCGTTCAGATGCTCCTGGGCCTCATCAACCTCGGCTCCTCGTCCGCATTCACAGCCTTCGTTTCCGTAGGTGTCATTGCATTAGCTGTTTCCTACGCAATCCCTATCGGTATTTCCCTTCTTTGGAACAAGCGCCACCAAGTCAATCAGGCACGCTGGAACTGCGGACCAGTCATTGGACCAATAGTCAATGTCGTTGCATTGGTCTGGATCGCTTTTGAGACCGTGCTATTCAGTATGCCCGGTGCGTTACCAGTTACTGACGTCTCGATGAATTATGCGTCGGTAGTTTTGGTCGGCTTCCTGGCTATTTCGGCGGTTTGGTACGGCATTTATGCTCGCAAAGGTATGCCCCTATTCACTCTCTTCTCTTTTTGACCCTCTTTATGGGATGGGTTTTGGAAGTTGCTAATGAATGATGTAGTTTATAAGGGACCTCCGGCTTCTGATGGATTGTGATAGATTCCCGTTCCTGCTGGCGTTCTGGCTCGATCTGAGCTTTGCTGGGAAGGAATTGAAGCTGGCATGAGATGGAGGGATATTGCTTTCAGAGTTTGCTAGACCGTATAGATGGGATACATTGACGGAGGTGACTTCTACCTATCTAAAGGATCCCTTGCTGTATGTTCGGCAGCTCTAGTTGAGGTTCTTATTGCACTTCGAGAATCCAAATAGTAGTCTCGACATCCTGCACTGTACCACTACACTATCTCTCGATTTGTCAATCAGCCACACAGTATGATGAGTACAGAGCCAGTCGCCAATTATCCACATTTTGTCCTGCGGCTCCTCTTATGTTTCATTTTAAATATACAAATGCATCGTTGTGATTTTTATTTAATTTTTTGAGTTCTCATTCGAGGGTCGTTTGATATCTAAGGCGGTCCCTCGATTGGCTGTCACAACTGGACTCAGCTTCGCGAGGCGGACAAGGCGGACTTGATGGCTGGATTGCAGTGACACACCATCAGTCCATCCCAAAATTTCACTTTCATTTCCCCATCCTATATGCACCCCCATTTGCAAGCAGCTCATCTCAAGAAATCTCAGCCCTGTGTTTCAATTATCACGATGTCAATTGTTCAGCGACCAGAAGACCTGCCCTCGCAGCAAGAGAATCAACGCAAGGCTGTGAACCCGGTACTTCGCTATCTGACGGTATACCAATTATTTACAAGGAGCCCACACCGCGAGAAGTCGCTGGAGATGTCAGACGTCAGAAAGACAGAATCCCGGCTGACGCTCCTCCGCCTGCTAAGAAGAAGTCCGACCCCCAAAAGCGGCCGAATAAGGGTAAGGGAAACGCTGGATCTGGACCTGGTGATGGAGCAGGTGGTGATGATAGAGCAGGTGGTGATGATAGAGCAGGTGGTGATGATAGAGCAGGTGGTGGTGGGGGCGGGGGACCAGGAGGAAGCAATGATGGTTCAGGCATGGGACCAATGCAAGCTGCTGGACCAGCGCAACTAGTTCGTCGGCCTCATCAGGGTGGGTCTTACTACACATGGGTTTGTGTAAATATCCCCGCTATTCTTTTAACGAACTATACCACTGACACTCTCTAGCATAATTGTATTGACTTCCGTGGCGTTCCTCTTTCGTCGGGTATGACAACTCACAATAATCCTTGTTGTCCGAACTGTGATCACACTCGATGCAAGAAATGTGTGGTGGAGGCACACCAATACCATTATTGATGTGTCTTGCGATAACAATTGGGCTGAGGGAGCTGAGACTTGAGTTGCTGGAATGCATTTCAATGGCTGCCTTTGAATCGTAGGACTGTGGCTTCAAGAAGCACCGAGACCGAGAGAAATAGCTTGAGCAGTCTTCGAGGTCAAATGACGGCCCCGCCATGACCAAGCTGGCACTGAAATGTTGCTGAAAAGGAGCCAGGAGTGGTGTTGATGATTGTGGTAGCATGGCGGTTAGATGAGAAGTGGGGAACTCGAGAAATATCACGTGGGCATATGAAAATTGGAGTTTCGTCGAAGGTCATGCCTCCGGGGAAGGTCGTCACCCCTCCGCAGTGTCAAAAGTACACACGAGCGAGGTAGTCAACATAACGTACTTCTTATTTCTCTTTTTCTTATAATTTCAGCTTCGTGGTTGATTTTATCAACATCCGAATTACCGTATTAATTGCTTCATAGGATATGTTCTTGTAATCTTAAATCGTGCTTTTTAAAGAATTAGAACCGTTGCTTATAGTAGGAATAGGTGCTTATAACTGAATTAATGAGCCATATGCTGAAAATTAGAGTGGAATTATAGTCACTAATAGCCTTTAATTACTGCAATTGATAGCTTGTTATGCGATAGACAGCCTGTAATTCCAGAAGAGTGTGCGCTGTGATTTTAGGCAGTTGCGTGCTGTAGAGCCCTGAAATTATAATGGGGAGCGCTGTACTTACAGGGTGTTTGAGCGATAAATTTGCCTCACAATGACCCCCACTAGGTGCTTATAACCTTATTATAGACCCTTGTAGTCCATCGAGTCGAATTGGAACCGTTGCTTATAAGTAGGTAGTGCTTATAAAATGAAGCGGTCTTATAAAGCAATCAATACGGTATACGGCTCGACATGTCGGCGTTACTAAATGATCAAGACAAAGAATCAAAATGTTGAACACAGTCGGGAAGGTAGACTGGCAAGCTTCCTCCCAGGTCCAATCATTTCACAGAGGCATTTGTCCGAAACATTTACTCCATGAGCTGATCACAGAGGCGTTCAAAAGGTCCGTTCCTGTGCTATATGTGTATGAAAAGACGAAGTCAGAATATCTGTGGCCCCAGCGGAAGCCCAAATTAGGTTACATTGTTTGTCCCTCGCTGAATTATTCGGTTGAAATATTTCGGGTGAAATGTCAATCGGCGAGGCTTGAAACATTGGAAACCTTAAATGGCCTGGTATTCGGCAGAAACTGACAATGAGACATGGTGCTCCCTGTATCTTGTGCCTTGCAACCTTTCCGCTTTTGTCCAGCTACCCCTTTTCTCCACGACTCCGCAGCTCCACGATACCCCGTCCTAAGTGGGCCGCTCGGTGGTAAACAACTTCACTTTATGAAGAAAGAGATGTTCTATCTCTGAAATTCAGCCGTGTTGCCAGTCTAATTATCCCATTGGTAAAAAGTAACTCAGTTCTCTCAGCAAGACTATACTTCTGAGTATATAGGGACTCATGAAAAACTTTTCATGTTGCGACAGATCAAAAGTCAATGCTGTTGATTTGCCTCATTTCACCTACGCTCCTCTCAACTCTTGTCTCGATACCTACTTAGCTCCTTTCATCAAAGCTTCAGCTTTTTCTTCTCCTACGAATCCGAGTTCGTTGCAATAAACTCTCGAAATATTCAACCCGTTAAAAATATCGCACCCTCAACATGTCGGCCATTAATCCAAAGATCGTCGAAATGAACAGTGAGGCCAAAGAGGCAGCTGAAGTGGAGAAGGCTATGACCCTCACTCAGGCTATCAAGCTCTATCCGAAGGCAGTGGGATGGTCTGTCCTTCTGTCTACTGCCATTGTCATGGAAGGTTATGATCTTTCCTTACTTGGTAGCTTCTATGCCTTCCCTCCTTTCACCCAGAGATACGGCGTCCTTACGCCTGATTCAAATCCCCCATCATATCAGGTGGGTTCATACAATCGCCATTAGAAGTTCGAATATTAACAATTATAGCTTACCGCTGCTTGGCAAAATGGTCTGTCCAATGGTGCCCAAGTCGGTGAAATCCTCGGTCTCTATGGAGCTGGCATCGTTGTCGACAAAATCGGGTACCGCAAGACGATGCTCATGGCATTGTTCTCCATGGGTTGCTTCATTTTCATCCCTTTCTTCGCTAAGAACCTTCCAATGCTTCTCGCTGGCGAGATCCTCCAGGGTATTCCTTGGGGTGTCTTCCAGACCATGACCACTGCCTACGCCTCTGAGGTAGCACCAGTCGCCCTTCGTGCTTATCTCACTACATATGTTAATCTGTGCTGGGTTATGGGTCAATTCATCGCAGCTGGCGTCCTACGCTCGTTCCTGTCGAAAGGGGGTTAGTTACATCACCGTATCACAGACTGCCTTGATTACATGACTAACTCCGGACAGGGGAATGGGCCTATCGTATCCCTTTCGCAATCCAATGGATCTGGCCTCTTCCTCTCTTCATCGGATGCCTTTTTGCACCTGAGTCTCCATGGTGGTATGTCCGCAAGGGTAGGATCGAAGAAGCCAAGAAATCTTTACTCCGCCTTACCTCTGCTGGGGCCGACCCTAACTTCAATGCTGATGAGACTATTGCCATGATGGTTCATACAAATGAGATTGAGAAAGAGGTTCAACAAGGCACTAGCTATTCAGATTGTTTCAAAGGCATCGACGCCCGTCGCACTGAAATCGTCTCTGCCACATGGGTTATCCAAGCCTTTTGCGGCTCCGCCTTCATGGGCTTTTCAACTTACTTCTACGAGAACGCCGGCCTCGCGGATGCCAATGCCTTCGATCTCAACATGGCACAGTACGCTCTCGGTGCCATTGGCACTATGGCTTCCTGGTTCTTGATGCAGCGGGCCGGCCGCCGGACTCTCTACGTCTGGGGACTAGTAATCATGTTTATCCTTCTCCTTGTCATTGGCTTCGTCGGAATCGCACCCAAGACCAACAAAGCCGCATCTTGGGCTATCGGCTCTATGCTTTTGGTTTACACCTTCGTTTACGACCTCACCATTGGCCCCGTCTGCTATTCCCTTGTTGCTGAAATTTCTTCCACACGCCTTAAAGCAAAATCTATCGTCTTGGCACGCAACTTCTACAACATGGCTGGTATTATTAACAATATCATTGCCCCACGTATGCTGAACCCAACCGCTTGGGACTGGGGTGCGAAGTCTGGGTTTTTTTGGGCAGCCTTGTGCTTCTTATGTTTGACTTGGACCTATTTTAGACTACCGGAGCCAAAAGGAAGGACGTATGGCGAGATAGATGTTCTTTTTGAGAGGCGGGTGTCAGCGAGAAAGTTCAGAGACACGATTGTTGACGAGTTTAGTGGGGATTTGTTGAAGAAGGCAGAGACTAGTGCTACTACTCCAGAAAATGAGAAGAAGGTAAATGTGCAAACCCAAGAGATAATTTAAAATCCTTGGAGAGGGTCAGAAGATGAGTATGTGGGCTTTCCAATTGTACATTGATTATGATGCACAAAGAGACGGCATCGTTAGCCAATGAAGGAGGGGTAGATTGTGTATCTTCTTGGGGATATGAATTTTTCCGTTGGTAGTTGAACTCTAATCCTTCAATCTTCGTGCCACATTCGGTTGGTAAGCATGGCCGCTTCTACTCAGGCGCTAATCACCCCCGGCTCACCCTCGGCTCACCCAGCTCACCTGAGCTGCCTGAGCAATCTGAGCAGTCCCTGAGCAGTCCCTGAGCAGTCCCTGAGCAACCTAAGCAGTACCTGTTTAACTAATGAGGCTAGATGTTGGCTTATGGCCTTATCATAACATTTTTGTCAAGTTTTGACGATTATTCCTTGGAACCCAAGAAACTCCCAAGGATCCTGAACCAGGCTTTTATGAAAATAAATCTATGTTATCCTATAGGTTATTACCTACAATAATAAAATATAAAAATCTCATTTAAAGCAAAAGTTTGCTGCAGTTTTTTTATAAATCTTCTCCCTGCTATTGATTAAATCCTGGTAGCGCTTAATCGATACATTCTTTTATTCATCCTTAATCAATGCGATCCAGCTCAACCAGGGGGGTTGAGGGGGCTCAAGCGTTGCCCTGTTATCACGCGCTCTACAATGACGGGCCTCTCCTAGTGAAGTCACTGCAAGTCAGTGCGCGCGCTTACAGACTTTTTATTTTCTCTAAGTATAGCTACACCTGCAATGAATTGGATAATGTAAATTAAATCTATAGTCAAGCTTGTGCCTTCTTATATAACTACGTCTTCATATGATTTCAGCACGATAGCGACCCAGAAAAAAGCTTCAACGCTCCTATAAAGTCAATGTGGACTAAGCTGAAGTGTGCTGAATCAGCGTACTTCAAACCGAAGAAGTCCAGATTATAGAGTTACAACCTATAGTAGTTTAGGTTGCGGTGTTAAAAGTCAGTGCGCTCTAAGCTGTAGTATGCCGAATCAGTATACTTCAAATCCGAGTAATATAAGTATTTTCGTTTGCCGACGTGACTGGATGTAGGTATAGTGTAAAATCAAAAATACCTAGTAATATGTTTTCTCTTAGTGATCCAATAGCTCCTGAATGAAATAGCACTTCACTCCTTAGGAAAAAAGTTATGCAGAGACCGATATCTCCTAAGATGCTTCTAATGTTATATGCAGTGCTGCTCTATGGGGCTGTTTCTGGACCCTGGAACTAGGCTTAGAGCGCCACAGCGGGACATGGATTTTCAGCTGAAACCTTGCTTTCAGCTCTCATAGGAAACACCCGAAATGTTGCCATGAGATGCTAAGCTAACCACCTCCATCCAAATGCCATCGGCATTGTATTCCTTTTGGCCTACGACGCACCTCGAGCGAGCAACTTGGAACAGAGGTATATACGAACACGATCGAGGCCGAACTTCACTCTCTACGAGTTCAATTGAAAAAGGTGTATTATTCTATGGCCTATTTCACGAGGTTGATATTTGGTTGATAGAGTTGAGACTGATATAAGAGAGGAGGACGCGTCGATCTTCTTCGACGCTTGAGAAGACCTCACCCTCCTCTGCAGATACCGAGGAGTATTTAGAAACTAAAGATCTGAGAAACCGATTCGACAATCGGGAGTTGGGGAGGCTTTTCTTTAATAGATGTCATTCAAATCCTAAAGATCATGTTGGTATTTGAAGATTTCTATTTCGTATTAAATACTTCGCTGCTGGCAGTTCAGTTCTGAATTGCTTATCATCCACTGCCGCACAACGTCTCTAGAACCAACTGAAATATATATTGGATTTATTGCAGTGGCTTCGCTAACCAACAAGCCACTTTGTCAGCCACGGTGCGCAATGAATCAGGTCATGCGACAGACCAGCGAGGCTTCAAAGTAGGATCGTTACCTACACTACCAGAATAATATCTAGGTTGGCTTTCTTTTATACCTGATGTTGGTAAGATGACGACCTACGCCAATACGGATACTCGAGTGAAGCGAAAGCCGTGTCCCCTTGATGCACCTGATAAACAAGTCCTGACTACGACGGAAATTATCAATGAAGATAACCGAGATATCGACTTCAGAAATTTCGGATCCCAAGGTAGTCTGGTGTACAAGCTCACGGAGCCGATAAAGTGGTATCTAGCAGCCGTGCTGGTCTATCTGGCAGCATGCATTGGGGCCATCGTGTGGTCGCTGAAAGGCCCGTCGGCGTCCTCTGGGAGACAGGTGCTGGAAACAGGCGCGATCACAGTTAACCAGTTCTACTCTGGTCTCTTTCTTTCTGCTACTTTGACGCCAGTGGCGATTGTTATACGGCAGATGAGTCATGACTTTGGACTTTTACACCCCTTTGCGATTGCCTCGCGGAAGGCTATCAATCTTGCGGACTTGGATCACATGATCGAAGGAGGAGTAAGCGCGATTTTCTCCACGCTGAAGTACTCCTGGTGGCATGGCTGCTTCCAGGCCGTGCTTTTGCTGGGAGGCGCCTTGCTAGTGCCGCTGGGAACGTTGATGATCACTACGGCTGAGTACAAGGCTCAGACGACTCAGCGTGCTCTGGTAGGAATGCCACTCCCAGAAACGCTTCCGGTGATCCACCCTTCCGTCCTCTTTCTTGATATGGATATATACGAGGATCAGCCATCATATGATTTTAACTTTACTACCGGAAACGGTGACTATTTCATGTCTATGGCTATGGCGATGTTCAAGGGGAATATGGTTCAACAAGCCGGCTTGATATCAGCGACACCAAAGACCCTAGGCCCAACTGCAACGGCGAATATCACTTACGAATCTAGCGTTCAGTATAGCGGGATTGTGACTTTCGATTGGGACGCAAACTGCACATTCGCGGACGAAATCAAATACACTGCCACGGAGCCACAGGAAGACGCGTGGCTGGTCAACTTCACTTTCCCAGACGGAACGAAAACCTCAGACGATGTCTGGTCCCCCGTAGGATATATGTGGAGCGACGCCCCAAACAGAACCAGCTTTGGTATCCCGTACGGCTACACAACTTACTTTGCTGTCTCTCTCGCCAATGCCACCACATCTGAGATCCCATCCAACATGTACGGCGTCGAATTTAGTAACGGGGCTTGGGTCTCCCGCATGAAGTGTACGCCCTACATGCACTGGAAGATCAGCTCCTGCACCTGGACCGGCTCCGTCATGGGGAATTGTTCTGCTGCATCCGGACAGAATATCACAGCGTTAGATGACTATGGCTTGGACCATGTGTCTGGGTATATGAGCGCCGTGCTCTGGGCCGCCTATCTCCAACCCGATCGCTTCTTCGACCTCTCCGCCGTCCTTGCAGGCCTCGTGTATTACCCCGGTAATTCAGATCATCAGCTGCGCGTTCCCGGGCTGGAGGACTACAATAATCTTTACGGTCTCGTGGCACAATCACTGGCGACGATCAGCCTCTCGGGATTCTACGGCGCCGCACTCGTCCCGAGCGTGGGCCAACCGCCACGAGCGGTATACATCATGCGCTTCGACGTCCTCATCGCCGTGACGTGTCTCTTGGGATGTGTCACGGGTCTGAGCATCATAAATTTGATATATCATTTTCGCTGCCATTTCCCGCTGCATAAATCCAGCTTCTTGACGATCGCGACGGCGGTGCGCGGGCCCTGGTGGGATAGGGAGATGTATGGAAGTTGCACGAGGGGCCCGAAGGAGTTGAGGCAGAAGCACACGGCGATGGTAAAGTTTGGGGTTGACGTTGATGCTCCGCAACACGTGGGGCTTGCACCTGTTGTGACGGGCATAGAGAGAAAAGGTGCATATTATGGTACGGTGGCTCAGTGTAGAGGGAAATGATACATATGTCATAGGAAAGATCGAATATGGCTTAAGAAAAGGAAACCACCAAGCTTTTAAAGTGCTTTCTCACCAGTGGAAGAACTCGGCCGAATAGTTGTATCACGGACACAAAAATGCTCAATATGTATGACATAAGTGGATTGCCTCAATACAAAGACTCTAAGCTAAGGAAAGAAAGAAAGAGAACGCGTAGCGCGCGCAGGATGATCTAAATACACTTCCCGATCCGGCTTGTCGCTGGTGGTCTCACAGATATTTTTGCCCATTCGAAGCCCTCATTGAAAGGAGGCCTACAGCCCCTCGTTCTTTATGACATGGCATAAGACCCCATAAGCGCACTGAAGATGTCAGATTGTCGACTTTGTTGGAATTGGGTCCGAGAACGAATTCGGTATTCACTATCATTGACTTCCGGGGGCCAGCCATTATATCCAGCGCTTCCACGAGCGAATTCATCAAGTCGGACAAACGCGGCACTTGCATGAAGGAAGGAAGTAGCCAGATATCTAAACTAGACTGTCCTATAGTGATCGAATTCGGTGTGATGACGCTAGAAGGCGATCATTACTCAAGTATCGCGTGCTTTGTTGTCACAAATCTTAGTAAGGTTGTTATATTCAAGATTCCTCCCCAGGCAAATAGAAGATACATAGCTCAATTTACCGGCATATCGGCCCTTACAGACAAGATTACCTCCATCACTCTAATCATTACCGAAACTGGCAAACTCGCTTCCGTAATCGCCGGTGCAGGGGGTGTTCTAAGAACTAGTCAACAGAAAGCTTGTAGTAGGTAATTAAATCTTATTTCCAATCATCTCTAGTCAAGGTAAATTCACTGACTGAGTTGCGAACATAATGGAGCCTCGCCGAATAGCAGCTCCTACCAGCAGTGATTTCGTCCAGAGGCTTTCATTATGTCCTCGGACGCCACCATGTCAGACTCAGACCTTGATGTTGATAGGTCTAGATAGTACGGTGATATCTGGGGAAGACCGAGGAGCTGGAGAAGGCCGAAGAGCTGGGGAAGTCCGAGGAGCTGGAGAAGGCCGAGGTCCTGAAGTTAAGTTGTAGATATATGCGAAGGGTTGAACTCTGGAAGAAGGGGTAGAGATTTTGAATTGAAGCTTTCGAAGACTATTTTGTACTAGCGCTATATGCACCTCAGTATCAAGGTTCTCATAACAACATTTGACAAGAAGATGGTGTATCTTGCTTATCGCGACATTTTCAAAGTAAACTCGCAAAGCTGAGGAAGCGGAGTAAGGTACGTAATGTAGTGGAGAAGCACAAAGATCACCTCCACTATAAGCAACTCGCCGATTCAATGGATTCGGAGAAAATCTGTAGGATTTTGGGAGATCTTCCAGTAGCGCGTTTATTCGAATTAGAGCTAGCAGCTAAGGCTACTTTCCCAATACTCTTCTCTCCCGGAGAGTTCGGAAACAATACAGCCCTGATTGTGAAGTGCGTGGAGGGCGGTTTCAAGGGCTAGTGTGGACAGAGAGATGGAACAAACCCCGACGTCCCTCCTTTCCCGGATATCCTCCGTTCTCCCGATACTCCTATGCCAAATTACGCTTCCCCAGAGAGTGCTCAGAAAGTCGGGCTGCATCAGAAAGCCTACTCTAGCAAACCCCTTGCTTAGTGCAACTTCACTATTGGGAAGACATTATCTTGACTTGCATAATCGTAGAAAGCGTAGAGGGACCTCCATGTGCCTTCGTACTTCTTAGCTTGCTAAGAAGAAGAAGGGACTTCGAAAAGCTTACTGGAAACTTTCGACACCGAAAACCGGGTCTAAATTAGTCCGCTCCGGTATTACGGAATTTTGCCAAGAGTTTTAGCTCCCACGTGTTATTTGTTCACATGATTGCTCGGGATATTGTAGAAGGAACGAAATGCGAGTATGAGCGCGTCCCGATTGCGCTGTGAATC